>CM025781.1:30507952-30691414 GCA_014636745.2 Centella asiatica
TCAGTCATCTCCTGACAGGTTCTCCTGACGGTTTTTAATCAACGAAATTTTGTTTAAAATATCTGATGTGCGAAATACTTCGATTATTTTGGAATAATATCAGACATTCTTCTTCACTTTGTTAAGTCCTTTAGATGTTTCATTTTACGACTTGTCTTGTGAAGTGTTTGATCATCCCCTGATGAATAAGTTTATCATCAGTGGATACAAAACTTGTGCTGATATTAAGGTTTATAATGTACTTTAAGTATTTACAGATGCACAATTTATTTTCTAAAAATCATCATCATTAATTAACTCTAACACTATATACTTGTGTGATGCTTTGGTTTCCAAAAGTTAGAAAATATCTAACGGTATGGAATATAGAGTTTGTAAAAACTATACAACATGTGAAGTTTTTGAATTTTTTCTAACTCTTTTACATAGTACTTATAATTATTTTAAAATTAATATTCCATATATATTATTCCCCGAAAACATACAATTTTACAAGGTTGTACGAAAAATATGAGAAAATTTATGCACCACAAAACTATGCTATGAAAACGCTTACTACTTTGTATTACTCCCCTACTATTATTTGTTTATCGGTTGTATTATAAGGTTGCTGCACACTTGATTTGCTTGTTTTCTGAAATAAAATGACTTTCATTATACTTTTGGCAAAGGTAAAAAAAATATTATTACCGAGCTCAATCCAAAATACTTAGATCGAGAAATACAAGATTAGACATTCATGACTGAAATAAAAAAGACTAACCCCATCAAAAATTAAAATACTACAAACTGAAACATGTACAAAGAATCTCTATACCTGAACTGATTCGAAATCAAAATACATAGAGACAAGAGACCGAAACATAGCGCTTAACTAACTGCCACTAAAGGCAAAATCAAATACTGCAACAAGCTTCAACTCTGAAACAACCTGTTACTCTGAACCGAAAGAACACCACCTGAAAGCTGCAAAACTCCAAACCTGATGACAGACAACCCAACAAAACACAAGAACCCCAATAGAGCAAATTTGCCTGCAGAAATCTGCTACAATTCTGCAGCATAAGAATATAAAAAACAAACCAACAGAACCAAGCGAAACAACTAAATATCATCGGATTCTTGCTCCGGAGATCAGCAGTATTTTGCGAGGCATACAAAATATTCTCGACTGACTTTCATTATACTGATTCACAATTTCATTATAAGTGAAGGAATATTATCCGTTATCGTGCTAGATAAATACGAACTTGTCTATTATATATAATTGTTTCAAATGCATGTGAATTATTTTTATTTCATCCTATTAGATGAACTTTATTACTAGTATTTGCATGGTAAACATGTACCGACTATAATCTTTTTCAGAAAAACAGATTCCGATATTTATATATCCATGTTTGTGTGCGTTTACTACATATATAAATACGGATAATATTGGACACAAGTATGAATATCAAATATTTAAAATGAAATTTAAATGACATTACTTTAATTTTGGTATTTTAGTAAAATATGTAACATACACAATATAAATTTTCTACACAATTTTCCGAACAACTTAAAAGTCGTGATCAGCTAAATTAATTTGAATTGTGTCGAGTTAAATTTTGTTAAATAAAAAGTTTTTCGTTATCTTATATTTTTCATTCAAAAATCTCAAACAAATTTTCTTAAAGAAAGATTAAACTCCTTACCATTTAAATCAATAAATATGTTATTGAATAGTAACCACTATTTTATTATTTCTGATTTATTGAGCCGTATGAGTTTTTTATCCTTGTTTGTTTTTATTGCACAAGTTATTAAAAAAAATAGAGGAAAGCTAACGAGTTATTATGGGAAAGTTAACAAACACAATGTAGCCAAAATTAAGTACCCGAGTGGCATAAAAAGTGGATATCCATGTTTTGAAGTAGTCATGCATATATATTCTCATAAATTTAAAGTTTAAAATATATATAGTTGCCCGTTTTGTCCCCTTTAGACTTGCTTTCATCATGAGTACAGAGTAATAAGGACACAAGTCCAAATCTTAAAATAAGGGCAAACGACAGATACAATTATTTTTTTCCACTGAAATTGCATTCAAGCGCAAAAAAAATATAATAAAAATAAAAATTTATTACATAAAGTTTAAATTTAGATGACGTACGCGCGTAACATGTCACAGGCTTACACTGATATCATATTAATAGCACATCAAATACACTTTTGACACCACAATTTGAAATTAAATCATTGCTTATTCGCATCATATTAGATGCATCAACTTTTATGACATCGATCGCTCAAATACAGAGCTGACATTAAAATTTAAAATTAAATAATTATAATATCGATATTTTATCAATTGCATCAACTTTTATCCGCAATGATTTATGCCTAAACCTAATTGTATTGGATATGATTAGTCTCCACAATCCACAAACTGGTAGTCGACTGCAAGATGTCCTTGGGCATAGCCTTGCCCATCTGTGTCAAGTTGGTTGAAAACTTCCACATCCAGATCTAGACCCCCATTACTACATTGGTCCACAATTCTTGCAATTTGTTGAGCTCCAGTATCCGTGTTTGTAACCTGTAAATCATTTTCATATATATAAAGTCGGATCGTTAATGTTAAATATTCTTAATGATACTCTAATTTGTAATCGTTAGATTACGACTGACTTGATTTGTGACTAGTTATATGAATTGGTTACAAATGAATCTTAGGAGGCAAGAATTATAATTCTAAGAATAAATCAAATAATAAAATTAGAGAAAATGATACTGGTGTATATAGGAATTTGCTTGAAACATTACTGCTTAGGTATCAAAGTTTAAAATATTTACTTTGTTGTCCTAGAAAGATATATATACATACACTTGTGTTCAAGTTATCGAACTCAACATGAACTCATTCTAATAGAGTTCTATATTGGTTCATACACTTTCAACGATTTGTCCATATATAATATTAATTAATAAAGTTAATTAATTATTATATTTTGAACAAACATTCCAATACAATAAATAACGCATGATATATATTAAAAGGCTCACACGTCGATCATAAGGAGCAAAAAGTTCAATATTTTTTCGTCGGCTCATTATGAACAACCGTAATGTAAAATGACTCGATGTGTAATGAATAATGAACACGGATCCTAACTCTTATTTTCTCTTTGAAGATAAGATGTCAGGATTTTCAACTTTATAAGTTACATAAATTAACGCCGTAAGATAGTGGTAATCGGGAGGGAGATGTAACAAAAAAATGAAGACGAAAATAGGGTTACTATTACCAATAAGGATTTGCCACATGAATCCTCGCCGGTAGGTCCGACGGGGCCGCAGAAGGCGGTCCAACCGTACTTGCTCCGCCACGAGAGCGGCTGACCTGCATCCCATGTTGCACAAAACACACTTGCTGTGTTCAAGTCCCACCCTATCGTCTCCGGCTGATACATATTGTACGATGCATACACCGTTTGATGCACTTACATCAGCATTGCAACCACTAGCCACCATGCAGAGAAAGATCAATGCAAAACATAGGCTACGTCTTCTCATTTTTTTATTTGTTAGATTTTCCATTTCAGGTATGAAAATAAGAAGTGGATTTATGCTCTTATATAGAGGTGGGAAATGTTGGGGACTAGGAGATGTCTAGGTACTTTTGGCCTTCTCATTTGATTTTATTTGGGAAATTTTCAACTAAATTGAAATGAGAAAAAAAAAAAAAAAAAAGAAGAAGGAAAAGCTTATGAATTGTCATTTGATGCTCCTGACTTGGATATTAATTCTTGGATGTTTTCAGATAGAAATAGTTTGCCAAGTTAATTGGTAGAAGTTCTTTTTTTTTTCTTTCTTTTTTAAGGATAAAATTTAGGGTCAAGACTTTATAATATCGGACATTGTTACATATTTCTTTGAGAGTTTTAACCGCATTTACAAATTATCTATTAAAAATTTATTGTCGGTAAATTTGATCCATTCAAAATGAAATAATCGAATTTTACTGGCTAAACTAACTTTTTTTATAGAAAAAAAATAAAGAAAATTTTATAATAAAAAACTCACCCGGCTAAACCAACTTAATACGTTCAATAGTTTTTGTCCAGTACTAAACCAACTTAATACGTATCATCTTTACTGAATTCAATAGTTTTTGTCTAGTCATCAGTTTGGTTCTATTGTACAATGTTGCTAGGAAGAGTTTGGAATTCGAACATTTCTAGGCACACTTTCGGCTTGTCGTTAAATTCTTGTGTTTATTTAAAATAAGAAAAATTGAGTTATTTTGGAATGTTTAAACAATGAAGGTAGACAAAATTGAGTTGCTTACAAAGTGAATCATTGTTTCTTTGATATATATATATATATATATATATATATGGCAAATGATCCATAATTTGCGTCAGTTATGAGGCATATATTAATTAACTAAATCTCAGTCATTGATCAAATAATTTGATGAGTATGATTGAAATAAAAATGATTTATACACGCCACTAATAAATGTGTGGTTGAAATATTTGAAACATTTAAGGTAGATACACGCCCATATTAGGGGCATATATGATTTAAATTTTAAACAATCTACGCCACTATTATTGTCGTGGTCTATAAATAATATTTTATAATACTTTGTGGAACAATAAGAAAGGACCACATGTGTTGGTTATTGATTACTGTGGATATGATTCAAATTTCAAACAAAACATGCCACTATTACTGACGTGGTCTATAAATAATATTTTATAATACTTTGTAGATCAATAAGAAAAGGTCACGTGTGTTGCCTATGATAATCAACCACACCAGTAATAGTGGCGTTGTGTATAAATATTATTTTATAATACTTTATAGACCAATAAAAAAGGGTCATGTAGATAGTTCCCTATTACAATTGTTGTATACATTCGGTGAATAATCTTCATTAGTAGATAATCTTTATCGGTGGATATTAGCACTTCGATGGATAACTGCTCATCAGTGGATATTTGCACTTCGGTGAATAACTGCTCATTAGTGGATAATTACTCATCGATGGATATTTCCACTTCAGTGAATATTTGTTCATCAGTGGATAACTGTTCATCAATGGATATTTGCACTTCAATGGATATTTGTTCATCAGTAGATAACCTTCACTTTTGTTGGTTGGAATCAACCACACCAATAATAGTGGTGTGGTCTATAAATATTATTTTATTATACTTTATAAACCAATAAGAAAAGGCCACATATTTTTGCTAGTGCGTATTCAACCACACCAGCAATGTGGCGCATATAGTTCCCTATTACCCCCCAACGAACCATAATTCTTCTTTCTTTTTTCTTTGTTCTCCAATTACTGTATCTCTCTATCGACGACATTAATTCATTCCTCATCTTCTCATCCTTGCATCGACAGTCTACAAATTTCAAGTAAATATTTAATTTCAATCTTATTTTCTAATTTTAGAATGGTACTTATTTTGTCTAGGTTTAGTTGAAATATTTCAAAATTTCTTCATATTTATTCTATTACTGATAGATAATGCATATTTCTTCATATTGTTAGTGTTCTAAATATGATGTGTTGTATTTTTTTTTGTGATTTTTTCAGATTAAAATGGATAATATTTATCAATCGAGTCCTTATGATGCTAGTGTTCTCAATAATCAAGCTAATCACATATCTACTCGAAATTCGAATTATCAAGAGCCTTCGACCATTCGTTATATTCAACATACCAATGGTACATATAACGAGTGGTGTTAATATCTAGGACCAGAGCAGGATAGATTATTGGAATGGATTGAATTTGGCGTATTTGTCAATCCAAGTATACTTATCGAGACACATCATTCATATTTGTCAATCCAAGTATGCATCATTCGTATCGGCTTTGATTGAACGTTGAAGAAGTGAGACCAGCACGTTTCACTTAAATTATGGGGAGGTAATAATTACTTTGGAAGATGTTTATTTTATTACAAAGTTACCTATTGTAGAAAGACCTCTCACATGTGCTCCTATGAACTCCCTGCAAAAGGAATTTGTAAGACAATGACGGGAAATGGGATATGATGGTGACATATCTTACAAAAAAAGAACTGATACAACCTATACATGTTATTTGATACATTTAGATATCGTCTAGAAAACCCTGAACCTGCCATTGTTTGGTTGTTTACGAGGTCCTGTATATTATGGTTGTACAGTACAATTCTCTTTCCATAAACTAGCAAAGATTCCATACATTCGAAATATATAACCTTTACGGCGGACATTGCTGAGTTTATAGATTATTCCTGGGGGTCTATCGTCCTAGCATACTTACACAGAGGATTGTATAATTATTTAACTGGAGTGTCCAATTTTTACGGATTTGCGACCTTAATACATGTATTTGTTATAAATAATTTATTTTTTATTACATTATAATATCTTCTTACATAATATTGCATTTATATTTTACAATTTATTTTATTACTTTCACTATAGGTATGGGCATAAGAGAGGATGAAACTTGGCCGACCTATGTCTTGGCCAGATACAGAACATGTCTTATCAAGGATCCTTGCATATACATTCAGTGAGGATCACTCATTCTCAGAACGAAGGCCAAGCGAGTCTCCGCATCACAATAAAATATTCTATCGGTGAGAACTTGATATTTAAGCACCCGATGCTATAAAAATGCGTTCATATGAGTGGTGGGATGACCATATCAGTTTTTTTACATGGAGTTCTAGACTAACAGGGTCAACCCAACTGCCACTGATTCACTTCGAGATAGTTAAATATCAATTGTCGGAGCAGGTGCCTTGATAATTTGATGCTGATGACATCCATATTCCTCCTCTCTTCCTATTGATCAAAGTGGCTTGAGGGCAAAAAATGATGAAAATGAGAGATCAAAAAGAGTCAATGCACATGAAATAAGGGCATCTAAGATTTAGAGGCTGAGGTTTTGGATGTCATTGATAGAGTCTCATTTGGTGAGTACGTCAAATGGTACAAGCGTATCACCATAAGGAACATATCTTAACCCAATCCTTAGATTTAGGCCAACCACATGTATCAGCCTCGAGGATACATTGGTCAAAGTCATGCCATATTTCTCATAAGTATGTTATATTGTTGTTATTATTCAATTTGAATACTCGAAATAATATCAATTATCTATACTCATTTATTGTGTATGTTGAAGATGCATGATCATTATTTTGAAAATTTGAAGAGGGGAAGCTAAGTCGGAAAGATACATGCACTTGAGTGGAACAATATGATCATTTCATGCGTAGCATGCAGGACATAACTCAACGCAAAGAAGGACAAGGTAATCGTAATGTCCCTCAAAGAAGCGAATATCATTTATCACCTATGGCCTTGACGTCACACCTATCCCCGAGGTCATCCCTAAGGGCATCACCTAGGCAGTCCCCTAGTACATCACCCACTAGAGTGTTATAGCCTATTAGTGCATTTGAAGATTGCTACTGGCTTGTCATTCCCCAAGTGCATCCAAAGTTCAGAGACCCTACCATAGCATTGAGAAAAGAAAATATGACAATAATTGATAGGTTTTTCTTCATTTCTCCCAAGAGGCCATCTCTTTTTTAGTTTTCGTTCATAAATAAAGGTGTCTTGTCCCTAAGTTGTGACGACATATATAGTCTACGACCACCTTATGGGTTATTAATAATATCATTGATGCCTACATAGATTGCTTCAACGGAGGGAACATCAGTTGATACAAATGCAGGACATCTCACAATAGGCGAACTTTTATTTCTTCGTGACTTCTTTCATTGATATGGCATTCGAATATCCAATTTGGAGGCATTAAAATCCTGAGTTGATTGTGAATCTCAATGACTTCATCCAACCATACCTATCCCCGCCTTTAGGACATTCTATAGGATTGAGTCATTATATTTTCATCTCAATATTTCACAAGGAGTGCAATCATTGTACCCTATTGATATATGATGTGAAAGAATGGTGTGTGTATTTATATGACTCGTTGTATGAGATGATCGAGGTTAGTGATCTCACGCAGGAGATTTGGAGGCTTCAATTGATTGCGGTGGTATGTTATTATTTTTAGTATAATTATAATTATTATAATTATTGCACAAAATATATTTATACCTATTTTAATATTATTTAATTTTGCAGGTTAATATTATTCCCATGTTTCATGCATCGCGCACATTTTTTTTTCAAATGTTGTGTCAAAGGTGAGATTTGTCCTCAATCGTCCAAAACAATGATTGTGTGATATTTGTGAAATATATGGATTATTTTACTCAAGATTACAATATCGAGGAACTTAACTGGACGAAGGCAGTTGTGTTCTTTTTTTTTTTTTTTTTTTTTTTGTTGTTGTTGAAATTGCAAAATTAAATAAAAAGGAACAAAATATGTACAAAGGTCAAGGATATACCCCACTACCAACTCAATCTCAATCATTGATTAGATAATTTGAAAGTTATATTTGAAGTGGGAATGATTTATATACACTACTAATAGAAGCGTGATTAAAATATTTAAAACATAAGGTAGATTCATGCCCCTAATAGGGGTGGAGATATCAACCACACCCCTATTAGTATCTTGTATTCTAAAATTTGAAAAAATATTATACACGCCACTATTACTAGCGCGGTTCAAACCCAAAAATATAATTTATTATGTATTTTTAATACTTTAAAATTATATAATAATTATTAATTCTTATTAATAGTTATTATTATATAGTTATTATAGAGATTGTTTATGATAATTATAGGACAATATTATTATTTAGATAGTTATTATAGAGATTGTTATTATTATATAGTTATTATAGAGATTATTTATGGTAATTATAGGACAATATTATTATTTAGATAGTTATTATAGAGATTGTTATTATTATATAGTTATTATAGAGATTGCTATTATTATAAAATTATTATAGAGATTATTTGTGGTAATTATATTTTATATTATTATTTAGATAGTTATAGTGATTGTTATTATTATATAGTTATTATAAAAATTGTTATTATTATATAATTATAATAGAGATGAGCAGTTATCCACCGAAGTGTAAATATCCACTAATAAGCAGTTATTTACTGATGAGCAAATATCCACTGAAGAGAACTTTTCCACTGATAATCAATTATTCACTAAAAACAGTTGTCCACTAATAAGCAGTTATCCACTAATGAGAAAATATCCATTGATGAGCAAATATCTACTGAAGAGCAGTTATCCACCGATGAGTAGTTATCCATTGACGAGAAAATATCCACTGACGAGCAAATATGTACCGATGAAAATTCTCCACCGAAGATATACAACAGTTGCAAATATTCACTGAAACAACAATTTTTTTTTATTAAAAAAAAACATGAATATACACGCCACTAATAGTGGCATGGTCTTTTGTAAAATCAAACAATCGTGTCTCTATTAGTGGTGTGGATATTTTTTATAGTACAACACCACACCCCTAATAGTGGCATGGTTCACACTAGCATATCAATATATCATGTGAAATTTTTCACCACAAAAGCACAAAGGCATTACAAAACACATCCACAAAATTGTTAAATAAAACTGTTAGGTTTTATAAACATTTGATGATGATTGTTCTTAGAATACTTAGGAATTCTAATGTACAGAAAAGTGTTGGTTTGTAACACTTTAGTATTGTAGCTAGCAGTAGTATCTCTTGTTTGTAAATTAGTCATTATAATAAAGAGATAGATTCATTTCATTTGTATGTACTGCTGGAATACTTGTTGAGGTTGTTCAACAAGTTGTTTTAAATTTATTAGTCCTTCGGAAATTGAATTTGGCTTGTCGGAGACTAAGGGAAAAGTCCACCAGAGACTAAGTTTCTATTTATCAGAGATTGGACTCTGCCCATCAGAGATTGAAGAATCCTTCATCGGAGATTAAAGTTTTGTTCATCAGAGATTGAAGGATTGGTCATCGGAGATTAAAGCTTACGTCATCGGGGATTGGAACTAAAGAGTCAAAGATTAATGCTGACGTCATCAACGACTAACACAATACCTCGGAGATTAAAAGCTGACGTCACCAACGACTAAAGCCAAAGCATCGGAGATTACTCGAAGTGAAGCCATCGGAGACTAGTCGAGGACTTAATCACTGATGGAATTAGAGTTCAAATCAAAGAAGGAAAGTCTACCATGCACACGTAGACTTTATTGAAGACGTAGCTGACAAGGAAACTTGTTAGAAATCTTTCAATTGGAAAGATTGTATTTGATTTGAATTAGGAAACTAGGTTTTTGGTAACTTAGTTTTAGAAGCTGTAATTATAAAATTACAGAATAGCAATACGAAGCTGTTGAGAATTGAAATAGTTGTATTCTCTCAACATACAGAATAGAAGCTGACGATCAAAGCTTGTTTTGATTGTTAGAAAACTTGTAATAAATTGTTAAATCAAATAAAGACAATTGTTTATAGAGTTTTTGATTGTGTTCTTTATATTCCGCAGAAAAGTTTAATTTCTTAAAGAACAGTCAATTGAAAAGAATTAAAAGAACTTGTATTCAACCCTCCTTCTACAAGTTCTAGGTCATCTCACTGGGAAAACAATTGGTATCAGAGCCTTTAATTGAAAATACTCAATTAACAAGATTCTGAGATGGCCAACAACGACGAATCAAGCAGCTCAAGCATGATGATGTATACTGGAGAACGTGATGGTGGAACCAAGATCCTATTCTGAAGAGGGATGAATATCCTATGTGGAAACAAAAGATGATCATGCACTTGAAAGCAAACGATCCTGACTACATGGCCAGGATTGAGAAGGGTCCATATCTACCCAGGAAATTTGTTCCTGCAAAAACTGTTGATGGATCTGTGGTTGCTGAACACTTCGAACTTGCCTCAGAGAATGAGTATACCAACGAGGACAAGTTACAAGTGTTGAAAGATGCTAAAGTGATGAACATACTTTACAATGGAATAGATAAACATATGTTCAATAGCATCATCAATTGCACGACATCTAAACAAGTCTGGGACACCATCAAGGTCCTATGTGAGGGGACTGATCAAGTCAAGAAGAACAGGCGTTCACTGTTGACTCAACAATATGAGTTCTTTCAAGCAAAGCCTAATGAACCAATCACGTCAATCTATGACAGGTTCAATTCTTTGCTTAATGACTTGACCATACTTGGTAAGACATATGATAATGAAGATGTCAATACCAAGTTCATGAGAGCCCTCCCTCCTAGCTGGGATCCAAAGACTACTGCAGTTAGGGAGGCTCATGATATGGAAGTCCTCACTCTGGATAGACTCTACGGCAACCTCAAGATATATGAACTTGAAGTAGAGCAGCGTCATCGCATGCATGGCAGGGAAAAAGGAGATGCGTTGATGGTTGAGACAAATAAGTTTCAAGAGAAGCTAGAGAACGAAGATTCCAACACCAGTTCGACTGATAATGAAGAAGAAGAATTGGATTCTGATGATGACATGGAGGAGTTCATGGCATTTATGGTCAAGTAGTTCAAGAAATTCAAGGCTGGAAGGAAAGGGAGAAAGTTCTTTAGGAAGCCTAACCCAAAGAGAGAAGGTCAAACTGTGACCTTCGACAAGAAGAAGATTCGATGCTACAATTGTGATGGGTTAGGGCACTTTGCCAATGAGTGCGAGAAGTCTAGGTCTACTGATGGACCTAAGGAAGAGAGATCAAGGAAGAAGGGGAACTTTGTTGAAAAGAAATTCAAGCCTAAGAGCAAAGCCTTGATCATGGAAGGCAAGGATTGGATTGACAGTGGCTCCGAGGAGGAGGTTGTCAATTTTGCTTTGATGGCTCGAAGTGATGAGCCAAGTGACTCTGCTCAGGTATGCAATGTAAATCAGAGTTTTAATGTGCTTGATTTAATTGATACATCTAGTATTGAGAGCATACAAAAGGACATGTCTGATTTGCATGTAAGTTTTAGATCATTAACAATTGAGCATGCAACAGTTAAAGAGTCACATGACCAACTTTTGAAAAGAAATAAATTTCTTGAAGAAAGTTTGGTACAGTTTGAAACTATCAAGTCTGATTTGAACAGAGCTCATCATATGATTGATGCTTTGAAAAAAAGGGAGTTTTACTTAGTAGAGCAACTCGAAAATGCTCAAACTAAGATCAAAATGTGGAATACTTCCTCTAAAAAGCTAAAAGAATTGGTAGTTAATCAAACAATGGGTCACCAATCTGGATTAGGCTATGATGCATGGATAAATAAAAATTCAGAATTAGATGACCTATTTGAAGCTGTTGAGTCCACAACTGAAAAGCCAAAAGTTGCTAGAAAAATTAACTTTGTATCTCCTGTCCATGAACCCAGATTTATTAACATTCAAGATCAACAAAACACTGAAAAAACAAGTTTCAATCAAAAGACAGTGAGTATTGTTGAGAAGAATGAAAACAAACATTTAAACATTGGGTTTATGACAAAGAAACAGTTAATAAAGAAATTGGAAACTGTTCCAATACAAAAGGCTGAAAAAGTTGTGGAATCAAACAGAAGCAAGAAAAATAGGAATGGCAAGTTAGGCATTAACAAATACACCAACTATGTTTCAATGCGTGATGCTCCTAGAAAAACATGTCATGTATGTGGTAATCCAAACCACATAGCTATGCACTGTAGGAGAAGAAATAAAATTCCTATGCTTGAGACTACTAACTCAAAGACAACAAAAGATAAATCACCTGTAAAAAGGTCAAGTAATCTTTGCATTGAAAATAATAAATCAAAGTCAAGTAGTCTCACAAACAATGGAAGCAAGACTGTAAATTGCCCAATTAAAATCAAACATGGAAAGACGCAATCGACTTATTCTGAGTCAAGTCTTGAAACTGCAGCTAGTGAGAAAGGACTCAAGAAGATTTGGGTCCCAAAAATCTCAAACTAGTTCTCTCTACTGTGCAGGGCAAAAAGAAGAAATCATGGTACTTGGACAGTGGTTGTTCAAGGCACATGACTGGAGATAAGTCCCTGCTAAAACAGTATGAAGAGAGAAGTGCCCTAAGAGTCACTTTTGGAGATGACAGCAAAGGCCATACTAGAGGATATGGATCTGTTGAACATGGAGATGTCATCTTCACTGAGGTATCACTAGTTGATGGCTTAAAGCACAATTTACTTAGTGTGAGTCAACTGTGTGATAAGGGATTCAATGTCACTTTTAAAGAAGATCAATGTTTAGTAAGTGACAAAGAATCAGGGACTGTGATTTTGACAGGAAAAAGAAAAGGGAATTTGTACATTGCAAATCTCATTTCTTCTAATGATCAAATCACATGTCTTTATAGCAAAGCTTCAACTGATGAGAGTTGGCTTTGGCATAAGAAACTTCCCACTTGAATTTCAAGAATATTAATAGTCTTGTGAGGAAAGGATTGGTAGCTGGCATTCCACAATTGGAATTTACACAAGATGGATTGTGTGATGCATGCTAGAAAGGAAAGCAAAGAAGTGTATTATTCAAAAACAAACCAGCAACATCAATCACTGACCCTTTACAACTTCTCCATATGGATTTGTTTGGTCAAGTGAATGTGATGTCTATATTAAGGAATAGATATGCACTGGTAATTGTTGATGATCACACAAGGTATACTTGGGTAAAATACCTCTTTGCAAAGAATGAAGCTGCTCAGTTAATTATTGATCATGTCAAGAAAATAGAAATTGAGTCAGGTAAAATAGTGAGGGTAATAAGAAGTGATAGAGGAACATAATTCAAAAATTCCCAAGTAATTGAATTCTGCACTGAGAAAGGAATTACTCATCAATTCTCTGCACCTAGAACTCCTCAACAAAATGGAGTTGTTGAGAGGAAAAATAGAACCCTCATTGAAGCAGCAAGGACCATGTTGCAAGAGGCTAAGCTTCCTACCTACTTTTGGGAGGAAGCTATAAGCACTGCATGTTTTACACAAAACAGGTCTTTGATAAACAAAGCCTACAACAAAACACAATATGAGTTAATGACTGAGAGAAAACCAACTCTCAAGTTTTTACATGTGTTTGGTTGTAAGTGATTTGTACTGAGAGATTCATCAGAGACAAGAGGAAAATTTGACAATAACTCTGATGAAGCAATCTTCTTAGGTTATTCTTTGTCAAGCAAAGCATACAGAGTTTATAACTTAAGAACCAAGGTCATTGTGGAATCCATTCAAGTTGCATTTGATGATAGAAAGATTCCAGGAATGCTTGGTCAAGGATTGCATGAACCTCTCAGTTTTGAGAATGAATTGGATGCATGGGAATATCCAACAGAGAATGCTGAAAATCCCCAAAATAACAATGATTCCTCTTTAATTGAGGGGGAGTTGACTGTTGTGCATGAAGTACCGAGGACTGATGTATTATCAGAGACTAGAGTACTGGAACAAAATGGAACACAAGTCACTGATGACATTAATTCTCCATCGGAGACTAATGATACATCAGAGACTAGTATCCCTGATGCACACACAGAGACTATTGAGATATCTAACTTAGGGGGAGTTAATGAAGAAGAGATCAATAGTTTAGGGGGAGCAAACTCTGCTCATGAAGCTGGATTGAATTTTATCAATCTAGAAAATGAAGCCTCTAGTTCAAGATCAAATCTGCCAAAAGCTAGACCATGGTTAAGAGACCACACAACAGATTTGATCATTGGAAATATTGAGGATGGAGTTAGGACTAGAAGTGCAACACAAAATGAATGTTTGTACATCAGTTTTCTATCAAAGATTGAACCAAAGAAAATTGAGGAAGCATTTCAAGATCCTGATTGGATTATTGCCATGTAAGAAGAATTAAACCAATTTGTTAGAAACAAAGTCTGGAGACTGGTACCTAAACCAAGGAACAGATCTATAATAGGTGCCAAGTGGGTCTTCAGAAACAAATTGGATGAAACTGGTACAATTACAAGGAATAAGGCAAGACTGGTTGCAAAGGGATACTCTCAAGAGGAAGGAATTGACTATGATGAGACCTTTGCACCAGTGGCTAGACTTGAAGCTATCAGAATTTTTCTTGCTTTTGCAGCCTACAAGAACTTCAAAGTGTACCAGATGGATGTCAAGAGTGATTTTCTTAATGGAAAATTGGAAGAAGAAGTCTATGTTCAACAACCCCCAGGTTTTGTAGACTCCAAATTTCCTAATCATGTTTACAGGTTAGACAAAGCACTCTATGGCTTAAAACAAGCACCAAGAGCCTGGTATGATACTCTTTCTCAGTTTTTAATTGAAAATAAATTTGTAAGAGGTATCATAGATAAAACATTATTTTATAGAATTCAAGGCTCTGATGTTATACTTGTGCAAATATATGTTGATGACATTATTTTTGGATCTACTAACGAAAAACTATGTGCCAAATTTTCAAAACTTATGCAGTCTAGATATGAAATGAGCATGATGGGTGAATTAACATTTTTCTTAGGATTGCAAATTAAATAGTCAACTGAGGAAATTTTCATCAGTCAGTCTAAGTACATTAAGGACTTACTGAGAAAATATGACTTGGTTGATTGTACTTCTGCAAAAACACCTATACCCACACCCACTAAGCTAGATAAGGATTTAAAAGGAAAGAAAGTAGACATTACTAGCTATAGAGGCATGATAGGCTCACTATTGTATCTAACTGCAAGTAGACCTGATATAATGTTTTCTACATGTCTATGTGCTAGATTTCAAGCTGACCCTAGAGAGTCACATTTGATTGCTGTAAAAAGAATACTCAGATATCTAAAGGGTACCCCAAATCTTGGATTATGGTATCCCAAAGAATCTGATTTTAAACTAATTGGTTATTCAGATGCTGATTATGCAGGGTGTAAGCTTGACAGGAAAAGCACAAGTGGAAGCTGCCAACTTCTTGGAGGCAGACTAGTTTCTTGGTTTAGCAAGAAACAAAATTCAGTTTCTAATTCAACAGCAGAAGCTTAATATATTGCAGTTGGGAGTTGCTGTGCACAGATCTTGTGGATCAAAAATCAACTCCTAGACTATGGTATGACACTATCCAAAATTCCAATTTATTGTGATAACACTAGTGCCATAGCCATAACTGAAAATCCAGTGCAACACTCAAGAACTAAACACATAGATATAAGATATCACTTCATTAGGGAACATGTTAATGAAGGAAATATTGAATTGCACTGGGTTGCAACTAATAAACAACTTGCAGACATTTTTACAAAACCTTTGGATGAATCTACATTCAACAGACTAGTTTCTGAACTAGGAATGTTGAATTATGGTTCTAAAAATTAAAGTTTTAACTTTCAAGTTGTTTAATAGTTGCATGAAGCTAGAATAATTAATTCTGGAAAAAGAAGTTGTTTTAAATATGATAAAACAGATACATGAAGCCAATAATCATCAATATGGTTGTTGGAAAAGTTTTTGAAAGATAAAACTGAAGCAGGGATTAAGTCCCTGAGAAAAAGAGTGATAAGAGATTAAAGGACTTATTCCCCGATGTGTAGTTTAACTAATCCCCGATCAGTTAAAATTACTTCATCGGAGACTCGATTAATCCCCGATGTGTAGTTTAACTAATCCCCGATCAGTTAAAATTACTTCATTGGAGACTCGATTATTCCCCGATGTGTAGTTTAACTAATCCCCGATCAGTTAAAATTACTTCATCGGAGACTCGGTTAATCCCCGATGAGTACACTTACATCATCAGAGATTACATTAGTCCCCGATGAGTTACTTCATCAGATATTACCTTAGTCCCCGATGAGTAATTACTTCATCGGAGACTAATTGGGTCAATCTCTTATCACACGGGTCAATCAGAGATTAGGGCAATCTCTGAAAAAGGGTAAATTGGTAGTTACCCATGATCCTTGAATAGCAAACGTCTCTTATACTTTAATAAAAGTAATTTCAAAAACGTTTGTAATCACAAGTATCAAACTCTGCAATTTGATTTCTCTCTCAAATTCTCTGCAATTTAATCTCTCTTTGAGCTTTCTTTACAAGTTTACAGATCTCTTCAATGGCGGCAAAAACAGTGTGCTTCAAGTTTGGTGAGTTCGATTTTATCAAAACTAACCATGCAAGGGTGGCTGATAAATATGATTTCGAAACAAAATACTGCCCCTTTGTGGATTTCCTCAAGAACTCCCCACTACAATACGCCATTTATGAAGCTCCCATCCAAGTTGCAGAAGTAATATCAACCATGTGGAGCACTGCAACAATCACTAATGAAAGTGATGACTCTTCACAGGTAAGTTTCAGGTATGAAAACACAGACTATACTATTACTCATACCACGGTTAATAATGCACTTCACTTACCCATAAGGGAAAACTATGACCCCCTTGCCTCTGATGAAGAACTTATAAGTATGTTTAAAGACTTAAACTATAATACTGAGATAAGTTCTGTTGGGACCATCACACGTCCCCATCTTAGACCAGAGTGGTCATTGTTCTTTGACATTATAACCAAATCCTTTACTTCAAAATGCAGTGGATATGATGCCATCACCACTATTTCACAACAAATTGCATATAGTGTGTTGTATGATAGGCATATTAATTTAGGGCTTTTGATTCTGCACAATCTGATTGAAAAACTTAAAACTAGCAACAAAACTAAAATTTATTATGCTAGGTTTTTAATGATGATTGCAAATCATTTAATACCTAACCTTAATATTGCTAGTATGCAAGTTGTGCCTATTGTTTTGCAGACAAAAAGAGTGGTTAGGGATTTAAAGAAGTATGAGGCAAAGGTAAATGTACCTCTATTCTATCCTACTGTCATGAGAAACTTTCTCATTGACACTCTTCCAACCTCATATTCTTTGGAATTCTTTGGGGACACCACACAAACACCAACTAATCCCCCAACAACTTCTCAATCACAATCCAAAGCCCCCTCCACAGTCTCTCAACAGACTGTGGTTGCATATACCAGAACAGCCAAAAAGCTCCCAATAAAGAGAAAAACAACAGAGGGTGCTAGTGAGGCTGAGGGAGAACAAGAAGCTGAGGTGACACCTCAGAGAAAGAAGAGACTTGTCACCCTTAGACAAAGACAATCCATGGCCTCCCAAAAGGCCATGGAGATTATAAGGAAAGACAGTAAACTGTCAATGTCCTCCCAAAAGGACATTGACATTGAAAATAGTCCTCAACCAGGGACACCTGTTACAGAGTCTACACAAACTCTTGGTCACAACCAAGAGGAACCAAATAGAGAGAAAACAAAAGAAAAGAGTGACACAAAGAGTGCACACACAGAGTTATCTTTTGATGTTCCTCAATTTTTGTCATCTGAGGAACAGCCAACACTCCCTACTGTACATTCTACTCCTTTTTCTCCCATTCTTGATTCTTTTAATACACAGATAATTGATTCTCTTGACTTTTCCCAAGAGGAGCCAATAATCGAGACTAGCTCTCACATATCTTCCATGGATAGATCCCTAGCCCAAGATAAACAAAGGGAACCCCCTATCCATGCAGTCACAAGTACTTCTCAACCCCCCATTTCTGTAGGAATGAGTGCACTTTCCCAAAAGAGTGAGGATGAGAAAATAATTAGTGAGAGTCAGGCTCCTGACCTGGAAAAAGGAAAGGAAATATAATCAGAGAGTCAAGCCTTAGAGAGCTTGGAAAAAGGAGAGACTGAGAATCTGGGTGCCCAACCCCAGGCAAAAGGAGAGGGTGTGAGCAAGGATGAGATCCTTGGAGAAAAGAACATAGAGAAATTTTCTACAGGTGAGTTTTTCAAACCTGTGGCTCCCTCCACTCAAATCCAAACAGAAGCTCCAACTTCCTCTCCTTCAACAAGAGAAATTGGAGGAAGCTCCAGTGTAGTGGCTGAAAACTTGCAAGTCATTTCAGAGATGTCAAATGTTGACTATGAAGAATTGTTAAATCTTCAACAGAGGCGAGATCAAATCTCTGCATTAAAAGTAAGGATGGAGAGTGCACCTTCATCTGAGGAGGAATCTGAAGAAGCCAGTAATGTTGATGAATGGCTTGATGCAAGCTTTGTCAACACTCTGGAGGATGCAACTGCTCTCTACAGACAGGACTATGTGACCAACATAGGGTCCACAGCAGTTGTTCCTACTCCAAAAGAAATAGTCGAAGAAATAACTAATGTGGACAGAAAGAATGCCAAATTTCATCATTTCTTGGCTACTGGTATACAGGATGCAGTGAAAGAAATTCTGAAACAGATAGAGACAGAGACAGAAAAAATAAGAGGAAGCTATGAAGGCCACTTGCCCAGAAGGATTGTCAAGCAAATAGACTTAATGATTCAGGATAAGGTCAACAATGACAAAAAGATTAAAGCACTGGAAACCAAAGTTGATATCCTTATCCAGAAACAAGACAACCTGGAAAAATTATTGATAAAATGTCTACCTCAACTGGCCACCTCCTCCACCTCCAAAGATGATGATATCAAAAAGGGGGAGAGTGTTCCTACATTACCACAACAACCTACATATACATATGCTGAACTCAAGGCAGCACAAGATCGTCTTGAGTCTAGATTTTTTAATCAATCAATTCCACTTCCAGCTCCAAGCCAAACTCCACTGCAAACTTCCTTTTCTACCCAACAAACTGAAGCAGGCCCAAGCACTTCTAGAGACAAAGGCAAAGGTGTTATGGTCACAGAACCAGAAATTCAACAACCAGCACAGCCTAGGTTAATGGGGGATGTAATAAGAGCTGGGAGGATCTTCAAGCCTGTTGAATTGGAAGTTGAAGGGGGAGTTATTCTAGTTGCTCCTCAAGATCCAAGGATTGAAGAATCTGATTTCTTGGTTGCCCAACAACTTCAAGAACAGATTGACAAAGAGGAAAATGAGGCATTAGCTAATGAGGAGAAAGCGAATGAAGCAAAGAAAAGGGCTGAAGTAAAGAAACCAACTGTCAAGTTGACTCCTGCAAAGAAGGCAGCATTGACAAGGAAGAGAAATAAGGAGATGGAAAAGGATGAAAAATACTCGAGAAGGAAGCCCTTAGTCCAGAAACCTGCAAAGAAACTTGAGGATAAGGAAACTGCCATAATTCCTGTACCTGAAATTCTTAAACCACAACCCATTTCTTCAAGGAAACCTCCTGCAAAGGACAATATGGTCAGTTCTTCAAGTCAAAAGTCTACAGTGAGAGAGGCACCATTAAGTTTCAAGGGAAAACTCTACATGGTGGAATTTGAACCACTTGGAATATGGTATGAAAATATTCATGACCATAAGATCTTCTTTCAATATGACAGAGATCTAGATCGATTAACAGAGAGGAATGTTGAAGACTTTATAAGACTGTTAAGAAATGCAGAAGGACCAAGTGAGGTGGAATTGAAGAGGCTATTTGAGGAAAGGTTGAAGTATTTCAAGGAATTGAAAAGGAGGAAGTGAACAAATAAAAGTTGTTGTGTGAATGTTGAGGTAAATAATTTTTGAAGCCAGACATAGTCTTGGAGCAGCTGAATGTATTATTCAGTGTAGCCAAGGTTTGTTTAAACCTTGGAGAAGCTGGGTAAATTATCCAGGGGGAGAGAAGCTGAATGATAGATCAAAGATCTTAAATTCAGGTACATTTGTAATTTTATTATTCTTTATTCTTTTTCTAAGTAAATTTTGATAGTTGAGTTTTGACATCATCATCAACCTTGAAATTATGCTTATCATTCTGATATTCATAATTAGGAGGAGATTGTTAGGTTTTATGAACATTTGATGATGATTGTCTTTAGAATACTTAGGAATACAAATGTACAGAAAAGTGTTGGTTTGTAACACTTTAGTATTGTAGCTAGTAGTAGTATCTCTTGTTTGTAAATTAGTCATTATAATAAAGAGATAGGTTTATTTCATTTGTATGTACAGCTGGAATACTTGTTGAGTTTGTTCAACAAGTTGTTTTAAATTTATTAGTCCTTCGGAGATTGAATTTGGCTTGTCGGAGACTAAGGGAAAAGTTCATTAGAGACTAAGTTTTTGTTCATCAGAGATTGGACTTTGCCCATCGGAGATTAAAGTTTTGTTAATCGGAGATTGAAGAATCCTTCATCGGAGATTAAAGTTTTGTTCATCAGAGATTGAAGTATTGGTCATCGGAGATTAAAGCTTACGTCATCGGGGATTGGAACTAAAGAGTCAGAGATTAATGCTGACGTCATCAGTGACTAACACAATACCTCGGAGATTAAAAGCTAAAGCATCGGAGATTATTCGAAGTAAAGCATCGGAGATTACTCGAAGTAAAGCATCGGAGATTACTCGAAGTGATCAGGGACTAATGAAAGAAGCCATCAGAGATTAGTCGAGGACTTAATCACTGATGGAGTTAGAGTTCAAATCAAAGAAGGAAAGTCTTCCATGCACACGTAGACTTTATTGAAGACGTAGCTGACAAGAAAACTTGTTAGAAATATTTCAATTGGAAATATTGTATTTGATTTGAATTAGGAAGCTAGGTTTTTGGTAACTTAGTTTTTAAGAAGCTGTAATTATAAAATTACAGAATAACAATACGAAGTTGTATAGAATTAGAAGAGTTGTATTTTCTTTATATACAGAATAAAAGCTGACGATCAAAGCTTCTCTTGATTGTTAGAAAACTTGTAATCAATTGTTAAATCAATAAAAGCAATTGTTTATAGAGTTTTGATCTTGTTCTTTATATTCCGTAGAAAAGTTTAATTTCTTAAAGAACAAGAATTCGAAAAAGTTGTAAGAACTTGTATTCAAACCCCCTTCTACAAGTTCTAGGTCATCTCACTGGGAAAACAATGTGGTGTTCGACAATTTTCTAACGAGTCCTTGTATGAATATTGGGAAAGATTCAAGCAGTTGTGTGCCAGTTGTCCTCAGCACCAGATTCCTGAGCAATTGCTCATTCAGTACTTTTATGAGGGATTGCAAACAATGGAAAGAAATATGATTGATTCTGCTAGCGGGGGTGCATTGGTGAATAAGACTCCCACAGAAGCTAGAAACTTGATTTCTAGCATGGCCAAGAATGCAAGACAATATGGAACAAGACAAGACAGTGCAACACGCAAGGTCAATGAGGTAAACATTTTTTCTAATGACCCAGAATTTAAAGAATTAAAATCTCTTGTGCAGAGTTTGGCGATCACGATGGGAAAACAAAGTCAAGTTAGACCATGCGGCCTTTGCAGTAAGCTTGATCATCCAATGGACAAGTATCCCATTCTGCAAGAAGACCCAAATGAGCATGTTAATGTTGTAGGCGGATTTCCTGGACCACCCCAAAGGAGGTACGATCAATACTCAACCAATTACAATCCAGGATGGAGAGATAACCAGAATTTCAACTACAGACAACAAGGTTTCCAGCAAAACCAGCAGTCTACCATGCGACAACATACACCACCTTCCTATCAAGCATCATCGTCTACGCCAGGTATATCTGTGGAAGACATGGTTAAAAGTCTATCAGTTAATATGCAGGCATTTTTGACTTGTGAACAATCACGAGAACAAGAAGCTCTGGCACGTGAACAGAATACACAATCTAGCATTCAGAACTTGGAGAGACAAATTTCCCAGATAGCTACATCAGTGCGCCAATTGGAAGTTGCAACAGGAAAACTTCCATCCCAACCAAAAATCAATCCAAGGGAGAATATTAGTGCTATGAACCTCAGGAGTGGAAAGGAACTTCAAGATACAAAGCCTAAAGGCGAAACATCCAGAGAACCTCATGCAGAGGCTGAGAAACATGGAGATGGCCCCGATGCACCATCTAAAGAGGTAAATCCTACACCTGACAAATCTAAATCAAACATTCTGATTCCTCTTCCTTTTCCTAGCAGGTTAGCAAAGTCTAAGAAAGGGGATAATGAGGAAGATATCTTGGAAATCTTTCGCAAGGTTGCAATTAATATCCCTTTGTTAGATGTCATTGGTCAAATTCCTAGATATGCTAAGTTTCTCAAATCAATGTGTTCTAAACAAAGGAAGCCTAACACTGAAGGTAAGATTTTTGTGAATGAAAATGTCTCTGTAGTCATTCAAAGGAAGCTACCTCAAAAATGTGGGGATCCAGGTATGTTTTCTATTTCATATGTGATTGGAACTAGGTTGATAAAATCGGCTATGCTTGATTTAGGAGCTTCAATTAATGTCATGTCTCTGTCACTTTTTAATGAGTTGAACATTGGGTCTATGAAGAGTACAAATGCTATAATTCAATTGGCCAATAGATCCATAATCTATCCTGAAGGGGTAGTAGAAGATGTTCTAGTTAGTTGTGACAAACTCGTTTTTCCTGCTGATTTTTACATATTAGACATGAGTGATGAGCATGCTTCTAATTCTGCAATTGTTTTGCTAGGTAGGTCATTCATGAAAACTGCTAAAACCAAGATTGATGTGGATTTAGGTACTTTTACTTTTGAGTTTGATGGTGAAAGGGTCACCTTTAATATGTTTGATGCTATGAAGTACCCGAATGATAGAGAGTCGTTTGCTTGTGTTAGCATGATTGATACTTTAGTTCAACAAGATTTTGAGCATAATTTTGTGAATGATGAGTTGGATTATGTGCTTAAGCATAGTATAAAGCAGAGAGGTGTTCACATAGAAGTGAACGAGGACATCAGGAATGCTCTTATGACACTTCATGCACTTCAGGAACTACCTCCCAGGTTAGTCAACCAAGGTTTTGATTTACCTTATTACTCACGAAAGAATTCTGCCCTCTGTTGAACAGGCACCAAAGATCGAATTGAAGACTTTACCAAGTCATCTTAAGTATGCCTATTTGGGAGAAGATGAGACCTTGCCTGTAATCATCGCCAATGACTTGTCAGATATTCAAGAAGAAAAATTGTTGCGGGTTTTGAAGGATTACAAGACAGCCATAGGATGGACTTTGGCCGATATCAAGGGAATCAGCCCGTCAATTTGCATGCATCGCATTCTACTTGAACCAAATTCAAAACCAGTAAGAGGTAGTCATGAAAGAAATTCTTAAATTATCTATGCAATATCTGATAGTCAGTGGGTGAGTCCAGTTCATGTGGTACCTAAAAAGTCTGGTTTTCAATTAGTTAAGAATGAGGTTAATGAATTAGTTCCTATGAGATTACAGACAGGTTGGCGTATGTGCATCGACTTCCGTAAGTTAAATGCAGCAACAAGGAAGGATCATTTCCCACTTCCCTATATTGACCAAATGTTAGAACGGTTAGCAGGTAAACCTTTCTTTTGTTTCTTGGATGGGTATTCTGGATATTACCAAATTGTGGTAGCTCCAGAAGATCAGGATAAGACAACTTTTACTTGCCCTTTTGGGACTTTTGCTTACCGTCGCATGCCTTTTGGATTGTGTAATGCCCCTGGAACTTTTCAAAGATGCATGATGAGTATATTTTCTGATTTTCTTGAGAATTGCATTAAAATTTTCATGGATGACTTTACTGTTTATGGTGACTCATTTGATCAATGTTTGGATAACTTGTCTAAAGTTCTTAAAAGATGCATTGATAAAAATTTAGTTCTAAACTATGAAAAATGTCACTTCATGGTGAAAGAAGGAATTGTGTTGGGTCATGTAGTGTCATCTAGGGGGATTGAAGTGGATAAGGCTAAGGTTGATTTGATTACTAGTTTACCATATCCTACTAATGTTTGAGAAGTTCGTAGTTTTCTTGGTCATGCAGGTTTTTATAGACACTTCACTAAGGATTTCTCGAAAATTGCACGACCATTGTCAAGGCTATTGCAACAACATGTTCCATTTGAGTTTGGTGATAATTATAAGAAGGCATTTGATAAGTTGAAGGCATCTCTTATTTCTGCACCCATCATTCAACCCCTAGATTGGGATTTGCCTTTTGAGCTCATGTGCGATGCGAGTCACTATGCTGTAAGAGCTGTACTTGGTCAACGGGATGGAAAGCGGAGCTATGTCATTTATTATGCTTCCAAAACACTTAATCCTGCGCAGTGCAATTATACCACTACGGAAAAAGAGCTTTTAGCTATTGTGTTTGCTTTTGATAAGTTTCGGTCTTATTTGCTTGGTACTAAAGTTATTGTATACTCTGATCATGCAGCCCTCAAATACTTGTTGGTGAAGAAAGAATCAAAACCACGTCTCATTCGATGGATTCTTCTACTACAACAATTTGATTGGGAGATTAAAGACCGAAAGGGGACTGACAATTCTGTTGCTGATCATCTCAGCCGATTGGTGCGCGAGGAAGAGCCCTTACCGATTTCGGAACTTTTTCCAGATGAGCATCTATGGATGGCGCATGGAATAGGTGGTAAGGAACCTTGGTTTGCTGATATTGTGAATTTTCTAGTTAGTGGTGTTTTTCCAAAAGGCACTAGTACCTTTCAGAAAAATAAGCTTAAAAGTGTTGCTAAATACTACATTTGGGATGAGCCATACTTGTGGAAAATTGGTACCGATCAGATAATTCGCAGGTGTGTGCCTGATAATGAAATTCATTCTATACTTGTTTATTGTCATGAATATGCATGTGGTGGACACTTTGGTCCGAAACGTACTGCTAGAAAGATATTAGATTGTGGTTTCTTTTGGCAAACATTATTTAAAGATGCTTACTTGTTTTGTAAAAGTTGTGTTAAATGTCAAAGAGTAGGCACTATATCTTCTAGGAATGAAATGCCATTAACTCCACTGCTATTTTGTGAAATTTTTGATGTGTGGGGTATGGACTTTATGGGACCTTTCCCTAGTTCTTTTGGTTGTTATACATATTGCTTGCTGTGGATTATGTTTCAAAATGGGTAGAAGCAAAGGCTACCCGGACTAATGACTCTAAGGTTGTTGTAGGTTTTCTTAAAACTAACATCTTTAGTAGGTTTGGAGTACCAAGAGCAATCATAAGTGACCAAGGAACTCATTTCTGCAACCGTACGGTGGAAGCTTTAATGCGCAAATATGGAGTCCATCATCATGTAGCCACTGCATATCATCCTCAAACCAATGGTCAAGCTGAAGTTTCAAATCGAGAGATTAAGAGTATACTAGAGAAAATGGTAAATCCAAATCGCAAGGATTGGAGTTTACGCCTTGAGGATGTGCTTTGGGCATACCGCACAGCTTATAAAACTCCCATTGGAATGTCGCCATATCGGTTAGTTTTTGGTAAGATGTGTCATTTACCTGTTGAAATTGAACATCGTGCTTTTTGGGCAGTTAAACAGTGTAACATGGACACCAAGGAGACTGGCGACGAAAGGAAGTTACAGTTGCAAGAACTTGAAGAGATTCGATTAGAGGCTTATGACAATGCAATGATGTATAAGGAACGTACCAAGTTTTTCCATGATAAACTCTTGCAGAGGAAGCAATTCATGGTAGGCCAGAGAGTATTGCTTTTTAATTCTCGATTGAAATTCATGCCAGGTAAGTTGAAATCTAGATGGATTGGCCCTTTTGTGGTGGTTAATGTTTTTCCTCATGGTGTTATTGAAATTCATAGTGACGAGACTAACAAGATATTTAAGGTGAATGGTCATCGACTTAAGCCTTTTATTGAAAATTTTGACGTCTCGCAGGATAGAGAGGAGATACATTTGGTCCAACCTATTTACGATTCTACTTAGAGTCGTCACTACTGTGTCTAGCCAAAGACATTAAAGAAAGGCGCTTCTTGGGAGGCAACCCAATTATTTCGTTATTTCTTTTTCATGAATAGGTTGATTAACTAGGTTAAGTTTTTTGTTCCTGATTGTCTTGAAATCTTTGATTTCTTTATTTTTGTGGTTTTTCTTAATCGTTTGATCGACATAGTTTTAGGTTTGTTTTACTGGGTTGTTTAAGTGTGGCAGCTAGCATTATTGGAAGTAAGCAGTCTTGGAGTAGAACTGTGCTGCAAATTAGAGACTTTTGATGCTCCCAGTCCGGAACACGACCGCCAGAAAGTCGTTCAACTATGCTTAAGTGTCGAGCAAGTGTTGCGCAGCTGTGTCCTCCCTTCTACGAAACTTTCAGTCTTCCGCTCCCATTCTCAAGGAAGTGTTTGTTTCTTTTCCCTCTTTCTCTTTACATATGTGTTATATTGAGTTTATTTCTTTCTTACTTCTAGGTTACATGTCTTTTATGTTACATACATTGAGGACAATGTATGTTTTATGTGTGGGGGAGGAAGTTGTGTTTTCTTTGTTGTTTTGAAAAAAAAAAGAAAAAAAATTATTAAAATTTTTTTTTATTGAGTCTTGAGCCATGTGTTTCAAACGTTTTGACTTTACATTACTGTTTCTTGATTGAATATGAGAAGTGAATAGCATGTATAGCAGAATTCTTTCTCTGCTCTACATTGCATTTGATCTGCAAGGTGATTTAGACTGTGATATCATTTGATTGGATTATTATCACACAGCCCACATAAATATGGTGAGATTTGAGCCTAAGAGCATATACAAATGCACTAAATGCTCACTTTCTTTTTCATGTGTGATAGTTGATTGATCTTAACATGATGAATGCAGAACTTGTCTTGATTATACATGTCTATGCCGCTAGTAAGTGAAATTGTCAAAGTGATAAAGGCATTAGGAAAAAACCAATTTTTACCTTCTTAAAAAACCAACCCATTATATGTTTACCCCTAGTGAGCCCCGTTAAGCTTTGACCGTTTTCTTTGTTCAAACCCCAGTATATTGAGCCCTAGCCTTGTTTACTGCCCTCGTTTCAACCCTATTGTCAAGATATTGGAATTCTAGGCTGCTCAATCTTTTGGTTCATGGTTTGAGGTGGATATTATGATGGTAAGTGCTTAGTTCATGATATTATACTGGTACATTGAAGTTTCTTGTGATAGTGGGACATGCAAAAAAAAAAAAACAGAGAAAAAGAGAAAAAACAAATGAAAAACAAATGAAAAAAAAAAGAAAAAAAAAGAAGAAGAAAAAGCATGTAAGCCCACATATGGGAGTTCCTTGTAGATCATGGCATATGTTTTCAGTTATTTCCGTGATGTTGCCATGGTGTTTTGTAATATTGGATGAGATATGATACTCCTTCTTTCATATGTACATGTATTCAAAGATCTAAGTGTGGGGGAACAAGCATTACCATGGTAAGGGACTCATTGGAAGTTGGCGGGGGTTGAGTAGTTTAGTTTCTATTATTCTTGACAGTGTTTTATGTTTTAACCCATATATCCATATATCCTACCCTTTAATCACCCTAGCCTCATTACAACCTTGAATAAAAGACCTTTTGATTGATGAGATTGTTTATTTTGTGGCAATGATGTGATATTTTTACAAGCCTATGGTTGAAGTCATGCAATGTATTGATCTGAGTGATTGTTTCTTTATACACTAACCCTTTTGAGCGTAATACTAGAGTGATCATTTGAGAGGTGATATATTCCAATCATTGATTGAGTTTAGGAATGAAGCTCTTATCAAGTGTAGTGCATGATATGGGGAGAAACTTATGCTCAATTGCTTAAACTACTTATGTTCATAATTGAAATGGTAGTGTGGTGGTTGAAACTGCTCACTTATCTTTCAAATATTGGCTCTAAGTAGCGTGTGTGTGTGAGAGAGTTTCCTTGAGTTTTGTTGTTGGAAATGCTTGAGGGCAAGCATTATCTAGGTGTGGGGGAGTTGATAGAGTCATTATTAGCATGGTATTTACAATTATTTATGTGTGATTTTGAGTAGTATCTATGCTAATATTTGTATTTTGTGCTTATTTTAATCATAGGAGAGTTTTGGATAAAGCGGAGGATAAAGCACGTAATTTTAGAAGATTTTAAGGCTTTTGTTGATGAAGACGTACGCAGGTAGAAACGGTGTTGAATTAGAGCGTGGTCACGCAGAATTGGAAGCTAGAATCAGATCCAGGGGCATGATTGCAAAATCAGAGAAGTTTTGGGGTCAAGTCATAATTTTTGCAAACTTCTGGGATCAAACTGCAAATTTTGGAACCTATTCTAAAAAAAATCCTGCGCTGCTGAAGGACAGAGAGCAGATCTGCGTTAGTTTCTTTTACCCAAAAGCTGCGGCAGCCCTAAAATATACTATATATATTAGTTTTATTAGTTTTAATAAGGAGTTTTGGAGATTACGACACAAGAGGCAAGCGGCTAGAGATCAAGAAAGGTGTTTCTTTTCAGTTTTTCTTCCTAGATTAATTCGGTAACGATTATTTATGAATTCTTGTGTTGTTATTTCAATTATGTTTAATAGCTAAACTCTCTTTTCTAGTTGAAGGCTTATTGAAACCTTGATTTCATATAATTGTGAGATCAAATTGGGTTTTATTCTCATGTTTTCTTAAGTATTTATTTGATCTCTGTTCTTATTGTTGATGATTGATTTGGTTTAATTGAACAAGGGCCCGTGTTTGATTATTCTGTATTAGTCTATGGCTATTTAAAACGGCAAATCCGGAATTGTTTGTTTAGTTTTAATAAGTGGCAATCAACTTCTTAGACTGCCTAAGTAAACAGCTAATGCATGTTGTGGAATTAAATAATCCAATTTAAATAAATCCGCTTGTGACTTTGTTGGTTGGAATTGGGTTTCTCTAGATTTTAATGCTGTCGGGATATTACAATTCTACGAGCTTCTCTAGAAATTGTCTTCTGATTAGGTAGTAATTAACGAGCTTCTCTTAGTTACTCATACAGTAAGGAGGAATTGGTTGTTAGGCCGTGCCAACAACTATAACCAATTTATTTGTGAATTGCATGAGCTATCTTTGCATTAATGATCAATTGGTTGAATCAAGGTGGAAATAATTCCTTTAACTAGAAGCTTTCTCTATATTGAATTTTTCTCTCTTTCTCAATTTTATTTGCTTTCATTAAATTATCTTTTGTTTAATTAATTTTCATTAATTAGTAAACTTAAAAATATCTCTGGAATTGGTTATTTGACTTTTAATTAGACAATAAATTCACTTCCTTGTTCCCTGAGGAGACGACCCTACTCACTGCTATACTACTAAATCTGTTAGGAGTAGGTTAATTTATTATTTGTTGGTTTGACATCCACCAATCCTCTTGAACTTTCTCAAGAGGAGCCAACACTCTTAATGGCTTGGACAGAAACTAGTCAATCTCAAGAGACTAGAACATTGCTTCAAACTGTCCAAGTTCATTCTTCAGGAACTAGCCCACAAGAACCACTTGTTCAAAGTACAAGTGCAGCTAGTTCTCCTACCACTTCCATGGAGGACACCCAACCAATTTCCATTTTAAGGGTAACCCCCTCCATGAAGACACTACTTCTCTAACCCCTCCTTCTGTAGGACAGAGTGCACATATCCATATGAGTGAGGTTGAGAGAATAACTAGTGAGAGTCAGGCTCCTGACCTAGAAAAAGGAGAGGAAATACAAATAGAGAGTCAAGCCTTAGAGAGCTTGGAAAAAGGAGAGACTGAGAATCTGGGTGCCCAACCCCAGGAAAAAGGAGAGGGTGTGAGCAAGGATGAGATCCTCGGAGACAAGAACATAGAGAAATTTTCTACAGGTGAGTTCTTCAAACCTGTGGCTCCCTCCACTCAAATCCAAAAAGAAGCTCCAACTTCCTCTACATCAACAAGAGAAGTTGGAGGAAGCTCCAGTGCAGTGGCTGCAAATTTGCAAGTCATTTCAGAGATGTCCAATGCTGCCTATGAAGAACTGTTAAATCTTCAACAGAGGCAAGATAATATCTCTGCCTTAAAAGTAAGGATGGAGAGTGCACCTGCACCTGAGGAGGAACCTGAAGAAGCCAGTAATGTTGATGAATGGCTTGATGCAAGCTTTGTCAACACTTTGGAGGATGCAGCTGCTCTCTACAAGCAGGACTATGTGACCAACATAGGGTCCACAGCAGCTGTCCCTACTCCAAGAGAAATGGTCGAAGAAATAACTAAGGTGGACAGAAAGAATGCCAAGTTTCATCATTTCTTGGCTACTGGTATACAGGATGCAGTGAACGAAATTCTGAAACAGATGGGGACTGAGACAGAGAAAATAAGGGGAAGCTATGAAGGTCACTTGCCCAGAAGGATTGTCAAGGAAATAGACTTAATGATCCAGGATAAGGTCAACAATGACAAAAAGATTAAAGCACTGGAAGCCAAAGTTGATGTCCTTATCCAAAAACAAGACAACTTGGAACAATTATTGATGAAGTGTCTACCCCAAATGGCCACCTCCTCCACCTCCAAAGATGATGATATCAAAAAGAGGGAGAGTGTTCCAACACTACCACAACAGCAACTACAACAGCCTACATATACATATGCTGAACTCAAGGCAGCACAAGATCGTCTTGAGTCCAGACTTTTCAATCAATCAATTCCACTTCCAGCTCCAAGCCAAACTTCACAACAGCGAACTCAAACTCCACTGCAAAGTCCTTCTTCTACCCAACAAACTGAAGCAGGCCCAAGCACTTCCAGAGACAAAGGCAAAGGTGTGATGGTCAAAGAACCAGAAAGTCAACCAGCACAGCCTAGGTTAATGGGAGATGCTATAAGAGCAGGTAGAGTCTTTAAAGCTGTTGAACTTGAAACAGAAGGGGGAGTAGTTCTAGTAGCTCCTCATGATCCAAGGCTAGTGGAATCTGACTTCTTAGCTGCTCAAGCACTTCAAGAAAAATTTGACAATGAGGAGCAAGAGGCCTTAGCCAAGGAGAGAGAAAAGGAGGAAGCCAAGAAGAAAAAGAATCCAAGGACAAAACAAGTGGCAAAGAAGATTTCTGCACAAAAAGCTGCAGAAACAAGGAGGAGAAATAAGGAGATAGAAGAGGCTGAGGCTAAGAAAGCTGCAAGGAAGTCTCAAGTCAAGGAAACTGCCTTAATCCCTGTACCTGATATTCTTAAGCCACAACCCATTTCTTCAAGGAAGCCTACTGCACCAAAATCTTCAACACCTGTTTCAACTGAACTAGTATCTACAAGTGGACCTTCCAAACCACAAACTTCAAAGAAAAAAACTGGTAAAGTTGGAATGGCTAGCATAGAGGAAATCATCAAGGTGTTGAAAAAGCTGACAAGACACATTGACTTAATCAAGGGTCAAGGTGACAATGAGTTGCTACATATTTTCTTTAAAGATGGAGATACTGTCAAGATCACAAAGCCAGTCTTGGAAGAGCAGAGAAGAGAAGATTTGGAGTGGTTGATGAGTGTGGTGCCTAGTACTTCTAATTTGAACAAGGACTTTAAAGTACAAATTCTTCATGCCTTGCATGTCAAACCAGAAGCTACAGAATTCAGGGAAGCTCCAGAACCTCTTGGATTTTGGTATGAAAATTTTCATGGAGTGAGAAATTTCTTTAACTGCAACAGGGATGTAAACAGCACGAGTGTAAAAACCCTTGAAGGTTACATTCAATACTTGAAAGATACTGAAAAACCTTCAGAGGTTGTGGTAAAGAAATTATTGACAAGAAGGTGGAATAAATTAATGGATAATAGGAGGAGAAAGGAAGAATTGAGAAAAGCATGAGCTGATGTGTAAAAGAAAGTTGAGATGAAAATTGTTTGAAGCCAGACATAGTCTTGGGTAGCCAGAGTTATTCTTGGAGTAGCTGAATGTACTATTCAGTGTAGCCAGGTTTGTTTAAACCTTAGAGAAGCTGGGTAAATTATCCAGGGGGAGAGAAGCTGAATGATAGATCAAAGATCTAAAGTTCAGGTACATTTGTAATCTTTATCATTCTTTATTCTTTTACTAAGTATTTGTAATAGATTAGTTTTGACATCATCATCAACCTTGGAATTATGCTTATCATTCTGATATTCATAATTAGGGGGAGATTGTTAGGTTTTATAAACATTTGATGATGATTGTTCTTAGAATACTTAGGAATTCTAATGTACAGAAAAGTGTTGGTTTGTAACACTTTAGTATTGTAGCTAGCAGTAGTATCTCTTGTTTGTAAATTAGTCATTATAATAAAGAGATAGATTCATTTCATTTGTATGTACTGCTGGAATACTTGTTGAGGTTGTTCAACAAGTTGTTTTAAATTTATTAGTCCTTCGGAGATTGAATTTGGCTTGTCGGAGACTAAGGGAAAAGTCCACCAGAGACTAAGTTTCTGTTCATCAAAGATTGGACTTTGCCCATCGGAGATTGAAGAATCCTTCATCGGAGATTAAAGTTTTGTTCATCAGAGATTGAAGGATTGGTCATCAGAGATTAAAGCTTACGTCATCGGGGATTGGAACTAAAGAGTCAGAGACTAATGCTGACGTCATCAACGACTAACACAATACCTCGGAGATTAAAAGTTGACGTCACCAACGACTAAAGCCAAAGCATCGGAGATTACTCGAAGTGAAGCCATCGGAGACTAGTTGAGGACTTAATCACTGATGGAATTAGAGTTCAAATCAAAGAAGAAAAGTCTTCCATGCACACGTAGACTTTATTGAAGACGTAGCTGACAAGGAAACTTGTTAGAAATCTTTCAATTGGAAAGATTGTATTTGATTTGAATTAGGAAACTAGGTTTTTGGTAACTTAGTTTTAGAAGCTGTAATTATAAAATTACATAATAGCAATACGAAGCTGTTGAGAATTGAAATAGTTGTATTCTCTCAACATACAGAATAGAAGCTGACGATCAAAGCTTGTTTTGATTGTTAGAAAACTTGTAATCAATTGTTAAATCAAATAAAGGCAATTGTTTATAGAGTTTTTGATTGTGTTCTTTATATTCCGCAGAAAAGTTTAATTTCTTAAAGAACGGTCAATTGAAAAGAATTAAAAGAACTTGTATTCAACCCCCCTTCTACAAGTTCTAGGTCATCTCACTGGGAAAACAAAAACAAAATAGAATAAAGGAACTACAAATGGTACAATATTTTCTCCTTTAATGCAATACAAAAATAAATCATTTCTTCACTAATTTTTTTGTTAAATCATAAAAATAAATTTCAATACAATCATAATTTCATTTCATGATGTTTGTGATTTTTGTCTCACTATCATGACTGCATGATAATTTCTTTTATCGTGGTCTGTGTATTCTTTACAAATAACTCATTTTCTTCCTTTTCTTGCAACTTCATGAATTTATATTCCACTTTTGATTCTTGTTCTTTTTTCCACCCTTTTGTTTGGGATGTGATAAGAACTAAAATTTCTTCATCATTTTCATCCCTTACATTAGTTTCTGGCTGAATTTACTCATCTGGATCATATGCATTTATAAGTGGTTAATGTGTATCACACATCTCAAATACATGTTGATAACCCCTGGCCAAAACTGCTCCACTGACTGCCAATTCCATTAGTTTTTTGCACAAACTAGTAAAGCACAAAATTGGTTTATTAATGACATCATTTTATTGTGTGGTTGTATGTGGTTCTTGTGCATAAATTTTGTTGGCATTGATTATCCATTACGAATTTATGAGGTCTACAGGTATCATCCCAACATTTTATTTTTTTTTTTTTGTAAAAATCTTAACAAGTGAGAACAAATCATACCTACATGTTCAAACATTTGACAACTGCAATGCAAGCTCTCGTCAATAATGTTTTTGACAATGATGTAGTGATACGCATTTTCTTCTTTAAACACATGGTATAACTTACAAACTTCATTTGAATTTATATTTTGGCTCTTGACAACCCTAAACATCATATAATCTAATAATTGCTTTTGAAATTTCTTGAAGATTTTTTTGGTATAAATTTTAGCAAAATATTTCTCAATCTCAAATTTTGTGGCCAAATTTCATTTCTGATGAATAGTGATATGGTCAGCCTTCATTTCGTGATAAAATTGTTTATCAATTGTCTCTTGAGATTTAACCACAAATTCTTCAAGACCCATACTAGAATTCACATATTCATCAAAAAAAACTTTTTATTGACTCACTCCTCTTGGTGGTTGTCATACCTGCAGCAAAATACCTCTTAGAGTATGCACATATCTATTTTACTTTGATTGCATACATTGATTTGAGTCATTCATGATCATATAAGTCATATGCATCCGATCATCTCATCCTATCGAGATTCAAACTCATCCAAAGTAATAGAATAAATACATCTATTAAAATCATCACTGAATGTAGGATTACTTTCATAAATTCTATGCAATTTTTCAAAAAAAAATTGACTTATATGTCAACGACATAAAATATGATGTGTATTGAAAAATACCTTTGCAATCGCATTTGACATCGCTTTGTCCTGATCAGTGATGATTGTAAGAGGTGTCTTGTATTCCATTGCTTCTAGTCATGTCTCCATAACCTATACAAACATATCCTTAGTCTCATCTCTTAGCAATGAAAAACCAAATAAAATCGACTGATAGTGATGATTAACCCCTTTGAATGGAGCAAAAGGCTTATGTACTTATTTGTCATGTATATAGTATCAAACGCCACATCACCGAAATTCGTGTATGCAATTATACTTTTAGAATCGATCCACACAATATAAGATACACGATGTTCTTCATCAACTTTAACGCAATGAAAGAACCAGCCTAAACTATTCACTTCAAAACTTCTTAATGTACACAATGTCGCTGCCACGTCATCCAATTCATTAGAAGAACTTAAAAAAGGAGAATCACAGTTCTTACATCCCGATCACAAAACTCAACATTTTCTCAACTATCATAACATTTCTTTAAAACACTTATAAAGTCTGTTAGACCTACTCTCGTGCCACTGAACAAATCTATCATGTTTCTAGCCACCGAAGTAATTTTTTGATAAGTTTCTATAAAATTTATCTTGCTCAGACTAACTAGTTCATGATTGTGATTCAAATCAAGTACTGATACACCTCCATTTGTTAGTACTTTTCTCATGAACAACGTACATTCTAGCCTTACACATATAATGACTGACACAATCTCTCTATCGTTCACCCTTTTCTACTTGAACATTTTCATCTCCAATATTTGTACGTTCTATAGGAGTTTTTGCTTTCTTGCAAGTAAAAAGTCTAGAACAAAGATTCGTTGTATGAGTATGCTTACGAGAAGTTTCAATTTTTATCTCAAAACCATGTTTTGTAGTATATCTTCCATAAAAACCTTTAGCTTTATCAACTGAATTAAAAATTTGACCTAAAAATGGTACAATGTCTTCCTCCTTATCAACATTTGTATTATTAAAATTATTTTGCTGATCATTTTGTTCTTCTTCCTCATCAAAATTATTTTGTTGCTCATTTCGTTGTGATTGAGAACTAACTCCAACATTATAATTACCTTATCTAGTTATAGATGCAAAATCTAATTCAATGATAAAATTAAAGTAAGACATCTAGAAAATATACCAAGATAAAATAGATGAGTTCAGACTATGTAAGACAAGGAAAAACTCAGGCAAAGTAAAGCGAAACAAGAAGAGGTGAGGGGACAGAGTTTTCTAAAATCTGAAAAAACTCTAATACTAACTAATAGTGGTGATGGAAAATAGACGCCACTATTAGTGGAGTGGATTACATTTTTTTTTCAATCCAAGTCACTAATAGTGGTGTGGATCACCTTTTTTTTTTTTGGATACACGCCACTATTAGAGATGCATCTGATTATTGATCCAACGATATAAAGTAAGTTAGTTATAAGAGATGCATAGTTAATGCAAGCTATGGATCACCCCTGTATATATATATATATATATATATATATATATATAAATTTTCTCATACACACACCTTATATAAATACTAAAAATATAAACAACATCTCACACATTTTTAAGCAAATCTAATAATACGGATGAAATTTACATTAAAAAATAGGGGACATACAAATTTTCATATCATTTTGTGATGTGTAATGTCGTTTTTATATGATCATGAAAAATAAGATTATATCCGATAGTTCTAGTTATGTTTATTTTTTATAATCATAAAAATTGTATTACACATCACCAAACGATAAAAGTTTTCATATCATCTTATTTTTCGGAGTAGATTTCATCTGTACAATTAGATTTGTCTAAAACTGTGTGAAATTTTGTGTGTTTTTAGTGTGTGTGCATGTATAAGGTGTGTGTATGTGTGTGTAGGAACACTATTTTATGTGTGTCTATATATATATATATATATATATATATACACAATATCACCTTGTTGAAGCTGGATATTGATCAATTCACCTTTTGATTCTTGTAAGCTTGCTAAATATTGGGTTGCTGCCATAACGATTGAAATTAAAACTATACAAATACAATAATATATACCAATTTCCATCACACAATTTGGAAGGACAGAACGATAGAAGTATATATGATATCATTTGCAAAATTAAACATAACTTCAAAATAAAAGTGAGATAAAATGAAAATAAAGGTACCCAAACCTTCCAGATGTTGATTAGATATATTAATTGAATGATCATGGTTCCTTCTAATTGATTAAATCAATTACAAGCTGATAAAAAAAGATAATAAATTTAAATATAGTTTAAAAAGATTTGAAGTCAATAAAAAGATTCTTAAAGTAGGACTCTCGATTTTAAACGTCCTAAATGTACGCTGATTGTTCAAACTAACGGTAGACAATAGTCATCTTTTATTTTATTTTTTAATGTAATCTTCTAGTATTTAGTATGTGTTATTTTGATTAATTCAACTAGTACTTCTCCTATTAACAGACTCGAAACAAAACCTAAAATTAACTAATGTCTATTCATTTTCTCTTGAGTCCACCACTCAATAAATAAGTAATAAACTCTGCTAATGTTTCTTCTATTTTATTTTTTTTAGAAAGTGGTGTTAAAAACGCTTATTTGTACATATATATATATATATAATGATGTGGCTAAATTCTATAAGAATTTATGTACAACTTATACATACACAATATTTTTAGGTTGGGGTTTTTGGCAGTAGTTTACTTGGTGTTTCTTTTTTGGAAGACAAGACTATATGTGGTGCAAGTGTTCATTTTCGCATATGGTCTTTGTTAGAGTATGTTTTCTCGGGGTTAATTTTTTTGCAAGGAAATGTTTGTAGTTTTCTTCAGGTTGTTATGTTTATCACTTTGTTATGATTTCCACCATGAGTTCTTACCCCTCGAGGTTCAGTTTCTTTTCTTAGTCCTTATCGAATTCTTTTGGATAAAGTTTAATTTCTGTAATAAAATTTTTCTTTTCCAAAAAAATAAAAAACATATAGGAGACATATTAAGTTTGTTCAATTTGTTAGTGGAGCAATGTTATTATTGCAGCCTAAAACACTTTAGGCTGACTTGGCCTATAGATGCACAAATTTATATGTACTTAGCACAATGTACATGTTTTGTGTTGCAAATTTTATATTCCCACTCAAGTAAGAATTTAAAATTTTAAATACACAGATCTCATAACAATGTCACATGTTGTGTGTTGCACATGTTATGATCCCACTCAAGTAAAAATTTAAAATTTTAAACACACGGATCTCATAACAATTTAATGGTGCATATATTATTAGTCCAATTTAACGTACAAAATGTGTAAATTAGTATATGTATATATATATATATATATATATAGAAGAGTTCAACTTGAGATTTCTCCTAAACAAAATCCAACCCTTTATCGCTTGCACCAACAACGACTGTTTATCTCGGAGCAACATATAACAAATGCATTTATTTCCACAAAAGTGAAATGATAATGGGCTTGGACAAGTTCTGCATTACATCTTTTGAAAAGAAATTATGGATCTAGCTACTCTCCACAGTCCACAAACTCGTAGTCAACAGAAAGATATCCTTCAGTATGGCCCTGTCCATCAGTATCCAGATCATTGAACACGCCCACATCATAATCTAGGCCTTCATTATCACATTCATCCACAATTTCTTGAACTCGTGTCTGTGTTGGTAACCTGCATACATTTTAAAATTATTACGCGCGAACTGCTACAAATTTATCGCAACAATATCATAACATATATCTTTATCGTTAAAATTATTGTGAGATACATCTATTTTGATTATAGAGTGGTTACGATGATAGTATATAAGTAGTTTCAATAATATTATTAACAGTATTACCATTTTGCGAGGTTGTGGTTAGCTCAAATAGTTAGATCCCGAGATCATGTGATCAAATTTCGTCAAAGTAAAAATTGAGTAAGAAAAGTGGGTGAGAATTGAATTAATTATAGGGTGCCAGTCTTTATACATGTTTTTCATGTGTTAGGCCTACGTTTTTGTTTTTTTCAAAGTTGTTGATTTGATTCTATATGTTCCTAGGAAGTGTTAAAATTAGGGCAGGTCCATGAATTTTTGATATGATAGAGAGAAATGCATCATATGAAGTCGTCGAATCTTGAAATTGGATTGTGGCGTGACTTCAACAAATTTTAGTAAAGATTTTGTTTTTGAAATTTTTTGAATTTTGTAATATTAATAATTAATAAAGATATTCGTTGGAGCTTGTATTTATTGTGTAATAGGCAAAGGGAAGTTAGTCTTCAGATAAAAATTTCCTGAAACGGCATAGTTTAGGTTATTTTTTCTACAACTATTGCAATCCACTAATTTTATAACTACGAAAACGAACAAGCTTAAAGGTATTTTAGATAAATATATTCACTTTTGTCTTCTATAATTTTAGCCATTTTATAATTAATACAATCAAATTGACACTAAATTTAGTTCTAGATGAAAAAGATGTAATGTTATTTTTACAATTTTTAATTTTTTTTGATACCTTATTTTACACTTTTTAAGTAAACAAAATAAATTCGAGTTCTGCGAAGTTAATCGAACTGAATTAATGTAGACAAAATTGAGTGACTTACAAAGTGGATATTTATGTACTTGTAGTAACCAGCCATTCTCTTCTTCCTATATTCAATGACTGATAAAATTTGCCATTTTGTACTTGGATGTTTAAGGTTTCCGTTACATATGAATTGATGCTACAACCACAATTTATTGTGCATTTAACAAAAAGCAAAAGGTTTAAATTCTCTTTCCCGTTATAATAGACGCTAGGATTCTTAATATTACTAGAAAAAACAAACACAAAAAAATAATAATAATAATAAATCAATATAACCGAAGGAGCAATGACCACAAATGTGGAAGAAAAAAAAAAGCGAGTTACTCCACTTTTATGATGATAGTGGTATCTGCACACAATGGGGGTAAATTAATTAAAGGTTACACAATAATGTTAATAGTTAATATAAAAATAGAGTAATGTTAAGAGTATATAAGGTGATTTTCTCTCATTTTACGAGTTTAACGGGAGTTATACGTCTAATGTCAGACCTTTTTGAGTTTAGAGTAGTGTTTGAAGTAAATTTGCTTATGTGCATATTATTATTCTTTTTTATAATAATAAAGATATTCAGCTTGATTAACTTGAGTTTCAATATAACTTTTAATATATGATGATTTTATTCGTTAAAATTCGTTATATATGTACTTGACATATTAATATAAAAATTAATTAATTTTTCTTTTTGATCAGCAAAAAAAAGAAAACTATTATTGAAAAAACTTAACAAAATACATAACATGAGCATAGGGGTTTGGACTAAAACCAAAAAAGAAATAAAAAGCAAAAGAAACAACAAGATTCTAGTCGAACTTGCTAACTCGTTAATTATTCGATATTTAATAAGTACTCGAAAAAAATTTAAAATTTGATTATATCTGGCACTTCATAATTAATAAATACTCTCTTGGACTTGAATTAGATAAATTTTTAAAATCAAATTCAAACATAAATTACTCGACTCACCATTAATCAGAATGTAAGAAACATCACACAACCTTTTATTACTATTACCTATTTTGGAAATAAGAAAAATTTTTCATATCCTTATGAATCAGTCAATACTATGTTATTTCCTATACTTGTATTAGTTATATTTACTTTGTTCATTGGGTTCTTAGGAATTCCTTTCAATCAAGATCAAGGAGCAGATTTGGACATATTAACAAAATGGTTAACTCCGTCTATAAACCTTTTACATCAAAATTTGAATAATTTAATAGATTGGTATGAATTTTTTAAAGATGCCTTTTTTTTCAGTTAGTATAGCCCTTTTTAAAATATTTATAGCTTCTTTCTTTTTTATATAAACATGTTTATTCATCTTTCCAAAATTTGGACTTAGTTTGTATGCTATTTAATGAGCCGTATATGAAAATGTAAAACCATATAATGTGGAGTGCCAAACACTTTTAGCTCCATTATTATTTACTAGAGTACTAGGTAGATCACTAGAGCTTGACAATTTAGAAAAGGAATATCACTATCCCGACCTCTGTTTAGAGAATTGTTTGCTTTCACTCCAAAGCTGACAAAGACGAAGAATATATGGTTTGCCTTTATCTACAATATATGTCTAGTTTCTCATTTTATAGTGCGTGTTTATTTACTATTACATTAAATTTAAAAAACAAAATTTGTTTTTTTAAAAACAATAACAATATGAATTGGATAAATAATTGGCATCACCAGTTATAATGACATCTCCAATTATAAGGCACCACCTCTATTTATGTTAGTACTACATAATCTGACAAAGATGATGAACATATAACATATATGGTTTGCCTTTACGTACAACATATGTCTAGTTTCTAATCCCATAATGCGCGCTTACTTACCATTACATTAAATTCAAAAATATTATTTTTTCTATTTTTTGAAAAATAATAACAATATGAATTGGACAAATAATTGGCATCGCCAGTTATAATGGCATCTTCAATTGTAAGGCACCACCTCTATTTATATTAGTACTACATAATTCGACAGAGATGATGAACATAAATGGTTTGCCTTTACCTACAACATATGCCTAGTTTCTCATCTCACAATGGACGCTTACCTACCATTACATTAAATTCAAAAATATTTCTTTTCCTGTTTTTTTAAAAACAATAACAATATGAATTGGACAAATAATTGGCATCACCAATTATAATGGCATCTCCAATGGTAAGGCACCACTATATTTATGTTAGTACTGCATAATCTGACAAAGATGATGAACATATATGGTTTGCCTTTACCTACAACATATGCCTAGCTTCTCATCCCATAATACGCTTACCTACCATTACATTTGTTTTTTTAAAAACAATAAGAATATGAATTGGACAAATAATTGACATCACCGATTATAATGGCATCTCCAATTGTAAGGCACCACCTCTATTTATGTTAGTACTACATAATTGTTGTTTAATTTTTTTTGCAAGTAAATTTATATATATATATATATATATATATATATATATATATTAAATAATTTATTTAATTTTAAAAATTAACAATAATTTTAAATAAAAATTTATATGAATAAAATATTTAACATATAAAAAGATTTACCTAAACTCACATGCAATCAATAATTATTTTAAATCAGAGGTAGAGGTAGTATTATGTTGTATTCCGTATTTTTTACTTTCTGAGAGTTAAATTACAATGATTTAATTATTATATTGAGGAAAGTTTAAAATAATGAAAAGGTGAACATTCACATTATTATGTCCATTTAATAGAGTCACAGTGAACATTAACATTATATTGTGTCTTTTTATTATTTATTATTTTAGATTTTTTGTAAGTGAACCATATATACTATTTTCCTTCTCTGTCAAGAACAAAACCAAACTTACATTTAATTTCTTGAAAAACCTTTTCTTTTTTTTTTTTGTATTTGTGCGTCATGCATAACTCTTTAACTGATACCTCAAATTATCACAGTTAGGTATTTCTTGGAATTTTCCCCTTTTTTGTGGGGAGAAGTAGACAAGACTAATTGTTTATTTTTTTTTTAAATGAACCACATATACTATTTTCCTTCTCTGCAACAACAAAACCAAACTTACATTTAATTTCTCGAAAAACCCTTTTTTTTTTCTTTTTTTGTATCTATGCGTCATGCATAACTCGTTAACTGATACCTCAAATTATCACAGTTAGGTATTTCTTGGAATTTTCCCCTTTTTTGTAGGGAGAAGTAGAAGAGACTAGTTGAAAATAGGTATGATAAATGGACGGATATGAAATAGACGAGTCATTTTTAAATTTGACGGGTTAAATATGTATAATAATTCAAATTTGTATCGCCCCGTTAATACTTTTAGCAAACTCGTCCCGACTCTACCCTTTACCTCGATTATTTTTTAAAATTTAATTTATTTTTTTTCTTTTTATTTTTTTTTATATTTTTCTCTTATAAAATTTCAAAAATCATTAAAAAATATGTTTTATATATAAGTGAGTTAAAATTAAAGTTAAATGGGGTGAGATGATAAAATTTTTATCCTATTCTAACCTTATAAAGTTTAAATAATTAAATTTAAATAAGATCGAAATATTAACGGTCGAGCTGAACTTGTGGTCCATAAGCCCGCGGTCTCTCTCTCTCTCTCTCGAGAAAATAGAACAATTCTGGTTCTTTTGCATTTCTGATTCACAAGCAAAAACAGAAGTGGAAAAATAAAAGTAAAGAAGGAAAGAGGGAATGGAAGAAGGTCTTGGGTATGCAAGAGAACACCACAAACATGTCCCAACTGAATCTCAGTGCACTTCCTTTGTCACTAAACACATCAATGCTCCTGCTGATATTGTAAGCTCCCCCATGATCTCTGTTTCCTCTGTTTCTCTGTGTATTTGTGTCTTTTACATGTATTTATGCATTTCTTGGCTTTGATTTCTGGCTGTCAAGTAATGCACATAACCTGTTTGCTTTTTTGTCATAATGAGTACAAGGGTTTTCAGTTGTTGAATTCTCTGGGTATGATGGAGCCTTGCATCACTTTCAGAACTCCGAAAAAGTACTTATAATGACTCGAAGTGAAATTTGTGTTGTTGAGAACACTTATAGTAAAGGCGGAAAGTCATTTGGTTTATGAGGGTATTTCTGTTTTTGTAATTGGTTTCTCTGGTCCAATGAAATGGTTTTTTTTCCCTTTCACATTGCTGTCTGAATTAATTGCTTGGTTTAAATAAGCATAAATAGGTTTGATTTTCAGTTTATTGTCTCTAATATTATTTATTTTTTGTGATTTTAAGAGTTTGTATTTTGATGGATTTTTACCCCATGTATGGCGGTCATCTCGTTCAAATCATGAGATCTTGAACTTGGATTGAAAGTGGAATATACTCAGACAAGCTAGACGTAACATTAATTGAGTGAACCAGGATAAAAATACTTCGTGTGTTTGATTCTCGTTCTTGCTGTTCCTAAAAATATTTCTTTAAAGAACGTCTTTTAGTTCCTAAAATTGTTATGTCGGTTTGCTTTTGCAAATCTTGTTGCTCTATATATCTTTAAGACTTATGTTTTATCTCATCAGGTCTGGTCATTAATTAGGAGATTTGATCAACCACAGAAGTACAAACCCTTTGTTCAAAGGTGCACACTTCTGGGGGACCTAATGATTGGGAGTGTTAGGGTTGTGTATGTGAAGTCAGGCCTTCCTGCCACTAAAAGCATTGAAAGATTGGAACTTCTTGATGATACTCAGCACATCCTTGGCGTCAAAATACTTGGTGGTGATCATAGGCTTAAGGTACTCTTTTTTAAAAAAAATTGTATGATTTTTAATCTGTGCCTGTTGGAGGATGTAAATCGTTCTGAACTATTTATGTCTCTCAAATGTCGAAATTATAAGTGTTAGTTGTGACAAGTGTTAGCATATATTTTGTTTTTCGACTCTCTAAGATGCATTCGTTGACAGCTGATCCTAACTAGTTTGGTATATGAGCGTTGCTGATGTTGCTTGTACATATATTCTAGCATGATATGATCTTTGTATGTAAAAAAGAGTGTTGGTACAGTCATGAATTAATTTCATCGAATATAGTTTCCAGTGGCAGATGTTATTACATTCTCGACGCCTTGACAAAGTCCAATATCGATACTCTTCATGCTGCTTTCGTTTAACGTCGCTAATGTGCATCATATTTATCTTTAATCTTAGATTAAGCTGCCTTAGATTGATTCTCATCGTTTGTTTATTCGTGAATTTTGCAGAACTATTCTTCAATCATTACTGTCAATCCAGAAGTGATAGATGGGAGTGTTGGCACCCGAGTCATCGAATCGTTTCTCGTGGATGTTCCTGATGGTAACACTAAAGATGAAACTTGCTTCTTTGTTGAGGCCCTTATCAATTTCAATCTCAAATGTTTGGCTAAAGTTTCGGAGAGGATGGCCCTGATGAATCAGATGGTTCTGATGAATCACCTTCAAGTTTGAGGTTTATGGCCAACATGTAATTTGATGGTAACACTAACGATAAAACTTGCTTCCTTGTACATGTAGTTATTGGCTAGTGATGCTCTCAAGCATCACCTTTAGAACCTGATCAATGTATGCAGTGTTTGTATGTTTTTTTTAATTGTATATATACTTAAATATTAGTAATCTTTTGTATAATATACGGAGTATGAAAATCGAAGAGCATTTTTATGATGTCACCATGTTAACAATGTCAAAGTTTTTGTATTTTTTTTCCTTCTAATTTTGCCTCCCATTTTTCATCTAATCTGATTGTGTCCAATATTATTTTGATCCAAATTTTGATTTATTTTTGCTATTAATATTTTTAAAAATTATATTTTAATTAATAACACATGTACAAAGTATGCGCAAAAGACTAGTAGTATTTTAATGTTTTTTTTTTGTTTTCTGGCTGTTTTACAATGAGGAAGAACCTACTATTGATCATTTTTAGAATTTTCAAAGTAAATTGGCTCATCATTTCTTTGCATTGGCAGAAGATTTGTTTGAAAACAGATTTCACGTATCTCTGTCACCTCATTCCTCCAATTTTGCTCAATATAATTTATAATTTTAAATGAAACTTATTTTGCATAATGCTTACCTTATGGATGTAAAAAGAATGGTGCACAAATTTTCCACAATTTGATGATGTGACATATATTCATTTTAATGAAAATTTAATGTAATTGTAATGGTTCAAATTTGATGAATTTTTTATTGTTAAAACAAGATATTTTACATCATCAAATTATATTTCATTTTTATCCATTTATATGATTAAAATTATGTAAAAATAATTATATTTAATATTATAGAATTCATCAACGAAAATTGGGGAAATTGAGTAACTAGGTAAAGAAAAGTAGAAAACATAACTTTCTTTCAGAAAAAAGCCAAAACAACTTAACTCTAATTTGATGAACATTTTGATAATCTTAATGTGAAAAAGAAATAAATAAACTAAATTAAAAAAGTGTCAAAACGTGCCAATTCTGTGGGATAATTAATAGCTTTGCCTTTTATAAATTATGGATGAAAGCATTGCTCTGAGTTGATATTGAGGCAATGCTGAAGATATAAAGTCATGGGGGCTACCACTACACTAACCGGATGATAATACAAAGATAAGACTGTATTCTGCATAATTCTCACGTAATAATATATAATATTCGTAAAGGATAAAGAGTGTAAAGATACTTCTTGATACAACATATTTTGAAGGGAAATAATTCTAGACATTAGTTTTAGTCCTACGATGAAAATGATTTCAAGCATCTATTGAAGAGGTCGACTAATATAAATACGAACCATCTAATTAAGTAATCTTATATCACATATTTTTGTTTTTACAATTGACATTGTTTTGTAGATTTGCATTATAATTTGGCTCGCACTTTTTTTTTTGTCTTTTATTTAATTTTATTTTCATATCATATCAAAATTTTAAAACCAAATATATCAATATAACAATTTGTTTGTCGGCCTTATCAAAATAATAAATCTCATAAAAGTTGCCGATATAAAACAATTAATAAAACAATTACATTACATTAGGTTGAAAATACACATGACACAATTCTAATATAAAATAATTAAACTAGACGGCCTTATCAAAATAATAAATCTCATAAAGGTTGCCGATATAAAACAATTACATTGTATTAAACAATTACATTGTATTAGGTTGAAAATACACATGACACAATTCCAATATAAAATAATTAAACTAGATTACTATATCAGGAAGTTGGAAGTACACATGACAAAACAAAGCAGGTTGGAAGTAAGTTGCTGAATTTTCTTGAGTAAAGTTATCGGGTTAAAATTATGAAGTACACATGAACTCAAATATAAAATAATTAAAGAAGTCAACATTTATTGGCCCAAGTGAGAAAGGTCAGTTCGCAGAAATACCAGACGAGAAGAATCAAAAAAAAAATTACCCGAGTTAAAACTAAAATAATTATATTTGATATTAAAACAAATAGAAATGTGATATCAAACAATGGAGCAAACTTATTTTTAGGTTAAGGTTAAGCAAATAAATTAGGAAAATATTTATTTGGATTTATTTGTCAAAGCTTAAGGTTACGCAAATAGATTAAGAAAATATTTATTTTTGATTTATTTATCAAATGTAATGAAACTTCGCTTTTATTTGGATTTATTTGTCAAATGGAATGAAAGTTAAAATCTTTTGATCAGTTTTCATCTGAACAATAAAAAGTTAATTTGAGAAACAAATAAAAAAATTAAACACCTTATGTGGAGGTGCATTTACGTCTTTTCATTTGCTATTCAAAAAATAAAATATATATTCTAGTACTCCCTCTTTTTTTAATAAATGGCATTGTAGTTAATTGTACACATACTAAGGGAGATAAAACTTATGCTAAAATTTTGATAAGTTGACATTTTACCCTCATTAAAATTATATAAAAAAAAGAGAATTGTATAAAGAGAGAGATTGTGAGACAAATAAAAAGACCGAGAAAATAATTGTTTTAATTGCACTCAAAGATAAAGTATAAGTTAAAAAGTATGAGTAATAAGTTTCAGGGACATGTAAAATGCCATTTATTATAAAATAAAAATAAACTTTATTCTTTTACGATCACATTTATTATAAAAACGTAAGGAAGGAGTATATTTTTGTTATAAGGTCTACTTCTCACGATTGATCATAATACATATACGAACCTCTTACCTATAATCCAATTCTTTTTCCGCGCTATTTATTATCTTCACAAAATGTTTCACAATAAGAAATTTGAAGAAATAAAAAGATTATAATTGCTTTCCTGCAACATTATACGGAGTATATGATCAAGATAATTGTGATATTGGTTATATATCTTGCACTTAATCTTTCCTGGAATTTGTAGGAAGAATTGGTAACGAAAGGAGAAGAAACAAGATAATGCCATACAAATGAATAAGAGCAAGAATAGTCGAACATATGACATAAGCTTACAATATATACTCTAATCACATTTACCAAATGGAATGGATTTATCAACACCCTAATGCACATATGGCACAAGTACATAGCCAAACAAACTTCTTTAGACTTACACGGTTGCTGCAGCAAGAGGTGACAAAATAGGTTATCTGATACATCATGGGTAATACTTTACTAATTACACGATTTTGTAATCCATTTATGACCCATTTAGCGATCTATTTATCATGTCTAGTCGCACATTTCCATGGGGACGTTACATTAATTATATAGACTCGTCAAGTGGATTAAAGTATCTGTTAAGAAACCATAAGGAGTCAGCTGTCACAGCACATCCGTCTTCATTGCGATGCCAACTGAAGCAAGCATGTGTCCTGTTCTTAATATCGAAGATTCCATGGCCAAAACTGGCCTCGCGGAATGCTGAATATCCTGGCTGTGGTTGTGTCATGCTGCATCAGAAACAATTCATTGATTTTACGAAACATAAAAAAATAAAATCAGAGAATATCTTTGCTTAATTATGTGAAATCAAGAAAAGGAGATGCATCATCTTATAATTAAAAAAAAAATGAAATTCTTACTTGGTTGCCAAGCCCTCACTATTTCCTCCATCACCAATGGTTATGTAAACAGGAGCAGATTGATCTTCTATTGGAGTGCATAATCCATTAGTGATGTTATAAGCAATGTTTGATACTCGTTCCTGTTATTTTGTACAATTTGATATAATTTGTTCAAAGGAAAGGAGAAACACTATAAAATTCATTTTCTTACATTGATATTTGAGAATGCTACTTGCGCAACTCAATTTTGACATTTTTCTTGTCTAACTTTTCTTGTCAAATGATGAGAAATTGATGATAGAACATGTTATTAAGTCAATAACACCCTTAAGTTATGGATACGATAAAATCCAATATTGAGCACTGGATAGCCATTTGACATCTCACTTAAGTCATCTTTCGTTTCCGTTTATTAAACTCAAAAACGTAGATAAAGAAAATTAACAATATCAAATCAGACCATTGTATCAAATATTTCCTTGCGGGGATAAGTGCACTTACAGAGCGTTCATAGGCATGAACATGACCTGCAAACACAACATCAACTTTGTACTGAACGAACCATGCCTCGAACATTACTCTCATGGGTTCACCTTCCATGTAATGTTTTACGTAGCTACTGTACAGCGGAGAATGCATAACAACGATCAACCACGGCGTTACATTTCTGTTTACGTTCTGCAACTCCTCTTCCAACCACAAGTACTGAGGAGTATATTTCCCTAAGACAAATAAATTTCATATCTAACCATGTGAGCATTTAAAATTTATCAAAACTTTTTCAGGTGATTTGTGAACTCGTACCATAGGCCGAATAGGAAGACAGAACAATAATGTGTGCTGAAGCTCTCTTGATGGAGTACCAGAATTGGCTGTTAGAGTTCTTAGAAGGAACGCGAAAGCGATTTTTGAAAGGTTTAAAAGGCTTGGTTTCTCCCTGCAACAAAATCACCATTCACCTCTTAAAAAACTATTGAAGCACATATTGAGTCTAAACTTCGTATTGAGGTCTCCTTAGCCAACCTCACATTTTTTCTAGAAAAAGATATAATAAAGAAAAATATAAAGAGGAGAATAGACGTAAATCGATATGCTGAAATAAGAAAAAGGGAGAATAACAGGTGGGTCACAATATAAAGCCAAAATGACATCCAAGTGATGTATTTTTTAAATCATTCCATCCAAGTATTTTTTTATTACTTTTTTTCCCATTTTGCCCATATTAATATTTAATTATTATTATTGTTAATCAATTAAATATTGCAACCACCACCCCATATATTGGAATTTTATCTCGTTTATCCTACTGGCCTGTCATTTGACTTGACAAGAACCACTTGGATAGTAATAGACTTAATATGCTAAAACGGTCAAATGTGAGGATCCTTCCCAGAGTATGTTAAAAACTATCAAACATCACTTAGTTTCTCAGAAAAACTAGATTTCTATAAAATTTTGTAAATTCTGAAAAAACCCATGTAGAAACAACAGAAAATGTTTGGTAACTAGACAATATATGGTGTCAAAAAATATAGGATTGGTACTTACAATTTCTGGGACATAATCAATCTCATGATTTCCTGCCGTCCAAATCCAAGGCTGATAAGCAGCACTCCTTTCGACGAACCTTCCCCAAGTATCCCACCTCACATTGTCATGAAATGGATAGTTGTCTGCATAAGAAAGATCCCCAACAAACAACACAGCTTTTCCTCCCAATGGATTAGATTCATAGTGTGCCAACGTTTCGTTCGAATTATAAGTCTGTCCAAGATCCCCTACATAAAAACATTTCCTTACAATGACAAAAATTATGTCGAGCAAATCTATGCCCACAAACTAAATAGATTTGTCCAAGGTCCCCTACACAAAAACATTTACCGACACATCCATGGATTTGTGAGTTACTTTTGTGACTTAGTTTGTGGGCAAAGATTTATCCAATTATGTTTCTGCATATACGATAACAGAGGCTGACACAAAAATCTACTACTACAACAACAAAATTTTCTCCATTGATTTGTTATAACGAACCTATGAGTCCGAAAGTGTATGGAACATCAGGGCCAATCTCAGGAGGTGTTACAAACCAGAAACTTCTTGTGGTGTTTCCAGTTCCGACTTCATAATAATATGTTGTGTTGAACTGTCATATAATTAATTTTTTTCAGCTTAAAACATTATAAGTGGCAAAATGAAATGGCTTAAAGCTCACCTCCAAATTCTTGATGTGGCAATGATGAATATAACCAGAAGTATAATTGTAGAATTTGTATGTAATAACTATGCCCTCAGCTTGGCTCTTCTTCTTGTTGTTGTTATCAGTCCAATAAAGGATAGTATTTGATCCAGGTTCATCCATGGTAGTCCATGATACAATTACTGCCTTCCCCTTGTGATCTCCTTGTGTTATATGGACCTTAACAAAGCCATTTATTCACAAAAATCAAATAAAGTAATGTACTTAATTTTCTTGATTACTTTAAAATCTTACTATTGAAATTTATGCTCCATATATAAATGATCTGACCAATATTTTTCCAAAGATAATAAACATGACCACCAAGAATAAACCCCAAGAAAATAGTCAAGTTGTAGCGAGCAGCCGAGCCTAGTGATAATTAAGAATTAAGTGTTCTAAGAATGTTTTGCCTACACCACTTCAGAATCTCCCTGACAAATGGCTTGTTAGAGTGAGACGGGACCGGTTATATAATACTTTGTTCGTTTTAAAATTATAAATACATTTTGATTTTTTAAATTAAACAACGGCATAATTGTATCAACTAAATTAACATTAATTTAGAATTTAAAAAATGATAAAAAGAGATAATTCTCATTCTCTCAAATATTGGCTAAATAACTACAAGATCATCCGTCCACTCTACACTTTATAGCCAACCAAATGAATACAAAATTATCAATCTACTCATTCTCAATTTACCATTTCAAAGCCATCTAATGGCAAGACGGCGAGTACTTAGTTGCATACCCCAGTGAGATGTTCCTTACTACTCTCAATGAACTTTTCATTTCAAAATTACTGCGTGTATACAGTGTTTAATTTTTATTGCGAAAATTGTTGCAATGACAAATAATTTTTTTTAAAAACAATAATAGTGAGAATGAATATTCAAAGAGAGAAATTAATGGGGTACCTGTTGAGGGGCATTGTAGCCAGGAGGCACAGAAAAGACATCACTATCAAGAGGCATATCAACACCTTTATCAACTTGTCTAACAAAACTACTTGTAATACTTGCTCTGCACATTAATGCTGATTTTAGAAACATGATTGAAAAAACAAGAATAAATGCAAAAGACCATGAAAATTCCATGGCTTCCCTCCTCTCTCTCCTTTCTCTCTCTCTCTCTCCTCTCTCTCTCCTCTCTCTCTCCTCTCTCTTATCTCCCTTTATATATACACACAAACACACAAAACGAGATATACACAAGATACTGTTCGTAGTATCCGACGTAAAGGTCTTAATGGACCCTCAATTTTTTAACTGATCAACCAAGTTAGTAATGACTTAAAGGAATGGATATTCTCATAATTTCATATTAATTATCAACTATATTTTAATTAGTATAGCAAATTTTTGTCCAAAATAAGTGTCGACTCTTGACTTTTTGACCTTTACTTTTGATCCTTATTATGGGTAATCATATAACTGTATGAGGTGTAGACCAAATGAGAATTGGTTCAGATTTCAATATTTTGTTTAAAAGACTTTATTATCAACATCGTGTAAGCAAAAAGAAAAAATAGCTATTTATTACTAAAGGAAAAAACTAAAACATAATTTTTGGAAGGAGAAAAATAAAAAAATTGTGCATAAATACATATAAAATTTGTTTTATATATGCAAGTTTAAACGTTAACTTGTAATTATATTTAAAAGGATATGTTGCGTCATGTGTGAGTCTGTTTAATTTCTTTATTAAGAAAACTGTGCAAATAATAGTACCACTTCTTACCATGGAAATAACTTCTTCGTTTTTCATCAACAAAGCAATCTTTTTTTATAATAATGAGAAAAAAACAATTACTATCGCACATTGCCATGTTTGAAACTTGAGGTAGGTGGCAAGTGACAAATAGTACATGACTAGTAACAAATCCCCTCTTAATACATGTATTTCTATGTTCTTCAAAGATTGTCCTAAAAATCCGAAGTGATATTCAAAGAACACTCAAAAAGTTGTCCTAAAAAAGTGTGTGAAAATATAAATTTTCTCTTAAAACATCAAATATGTCCTTCCTTTATAATGTATCGTTTTAATTTTAACTGACATATCTCACTTTCTTTTTAATTCTAAATAACACATTTAAAAGTCATATTAAGAACAAAAGGGAGAAAAGTATACTACTTCTTCCCTTATTTTGATTTTCTTTTTCGCCTAGAAACAACAAAATTTTCCATAGACTTATTTGCTGCTTGTAAGCTTCCGTCCACCTTCACTCTCCCTCTTTTTCCCAAGTCAGATGGCAGCAACAGCGAGCACCATCACCATATGAAGTTTAGACTAATTAATTTAGTTCAATATGTTCGATTAGATTTAGTTCAACTCGGTCATTTAAAACGAGTTTATTTTCAAGACAATTATTTGTTAACACATATTCAACCAAACTTAACTTGTTTGCAACATTACTCAATTTCAAATTTTAAACTAAAAATAAAAAATTTCTTTTGCACCGCAAAATAATAGAATATTTTACCGATTTGGTGGTACGTTTCATTTCTGAAACTTAAAATTGAGTTACCAAACTTAACAGGAGCAAACCAAATGAGTGCCGTCAATTCATTCCATTTTGTTGCACCTGTTACACAAACGTACTTGAATATGGAGGTTGTGAGTTAACTCACGTGTTAAGAGCATTATCTTTGAACCTTGAGATCAAGAGATTAAACTTCATTGGGTAAGAATTATAAGAATTGGATTAGAATTAGGGGGATTTTCGTCGATAAAGAAAAAAAAACACACTTGACTATGATTCACTAACTGCTTGAAAACCAAATCCACCATAAGGTAACATCTTTGTCAGAACTCATAAATGTTGGGCAAACACATTGATCAAATATACTACTTGCATTTTGTCGAACATGATGTTCGCGTAACTTTCTCTACAGTTAAAAATGTAGCAGGTCATGATTCTACCAACAGCAAAATTGTGGAAGAATGGAAGGACCTTCCAGAAAGCACCACATTTTAAGAAAAGGAAGGCTAAGAAAACAAAAAAGTCGAGAAATTTCATTATACTCTTGTTTACTAAAACTTAAATAATCCCCATAACAACGAGGACCACCTTTTATTCCTCATAAATATCAATGAAATAATGATGGAAGAAAAGGGTAACTTGCACTGTCCGAAAGCTCGTTCATGTCCCTTTTGATTCTAAAGTAATTGCAGCCAGCGCCTTCTTTATCATGATGTTCTGGGTGAAAGAATCAATACAATTCGGCACTTATTGTCACTCAGCTGTTGAAAGAGAGAAGCTTCTTCTCGATATATCATTCCTCCTCCTCACCAATTGATACAAATGTGAACGGATAAAATTTGTAACCATCGCCCTCATAGAACTTGTTTTGAAACTCCACCCAATGAAGACGTAATGCGTGTAGAAAAGCACTGAGTGTTTCCATGACAAGCAACACGCCAACAGTTGCACAAATGAACACGAAAATACCAACTACGAGGATGATGATATTGTTGTACCTGTGTGAAGGGAAAAAAGTGTGAATATTCCCTTTTGCAATTACTTGACTCCATAAAGGTCCTCCCCGTGCAGAAATCAAAGTAGACAGAGACTAACTTTGGTAGCTCAAATTCAGACCTTCAGTGGAGAAGTTAACTAAAATTCAATTATATAAAATCAAGATGTTAACAACGCCAAATCCAAAGCTTTGAGTCAGGAAGTCAGATGTAGTCTAAGGCGAATCAGCGATACCCAAGGTTCGAATTAGTTCCTAATATTATACTACATGAGTACAAATTAACGCTACACTTGGTGGTCAATTTCCCACGCTTAGACAAGTTATAAGATTTTAACGAATAATAAATAGTCTATTATAAGATAAAAATGCAAACCATGTATTCATAACAAAGATGAGAAACCAGTAGCAACTAATGAATCAACTTACCCCCAAGCAAGAAGAAGGACCTTGTCATAGAACACACTTGACAACTCAGAATGGGCAAGGCTGCAAAAGGTAATTAAAGATAGGAATTATTGCCATGTTACAATATGTTCCAATCATTTATATAAATGAAAAGGTAGGGAAATGCAAAAATAAAAATAAAAATCATTTGATGCTATAGTGTCTTTCCTATGCATCGGAAAATTTCAAACTAAATAATGATATCGAAAATGCAAGTCACAGGCACCAAAATAAACTACTTCATTTTCTATTCAAAAGAATATAAATGAACCTAATTTATGCAACTGCAGTGTCGCACTGCATGGTACTAAATTTTCTTCACCAGGTAAAGAGTTAGATTTTAACTTGACAGTTCATGATTATTGAATATAAAACCTTGCTACTTCCAAATGATCTCATTTCAGCAGAAAGCCATAACTATAGTAATTCAAATTGTTCAAGGATAGACTTAGATGCAGCATACCTGAGGGCCCACAAACGAAGGTACGAAGCTGTATTGGAAACTGCTCCAAGTACAAACTCTATTGTATGTATGAGTTGATGTACAAAAACTTCACTGAACTCAAATTCACCATGACCATGTGAATCATGATTTGTCTCCACCTGCAGAGATTCTTCTGTGTCCTGAAGGGGTATGTAGGACTGGACCTGCTGCCTCTTAATAAGAAAGAAATTCAGCACGGAAACAGGACATAATGGAGTTCATAATATTAAGCTTTAAATGTAAGGGCAAATAGGTAGGGAAAACAAAGGCATACATTATTGTGTTGTGATTTCAATATAAAGGGCTTTGGAAGAAGCATCCATGGGACAGAGACAAAGGCCAATAATAGTAGCACAAGCTGGAAATGGAACAAATACAACTCATCAAATGAAAATCATATCATGAATTCAAGGAGTTCTTATTCATTTGCTTCAGACATTAAAAAGTGAAATGAGTAAAGATGACTATACCTGAGTCATTTTCTGCCCAGCAAAAAGTTCATTTTCCCCAAGATCATCAGTAGGACCAAGGAACATGTATATCATTACATGGTATAAATCAGCCTGTGAACCGGTACACCACTTTGTAATGATGAGAACAGAAAGGTAGCCAAATAGACAGTTCAAAAATATAATCTGAGGAATAAACTGGCACCTGAAAAATACAAGATCGGTGTGTTAAGTAAGGTGGCAGATAAGTAAATACTCGCGTGTGAGAGTATAAGCAATTTTAGTCTCATAATAGCATTTGCTTAATCAAGTAAAATGTGCAGAATATTGTAGAATTACACAAGCTTTCCTTTATGTTTCACTATCCACTCTAGCTTGTGGAGTTGAATAGCTTAGTGAAGGTTGATCATGCAATACACATGATGACAGTGAAATACTATAAAGTTATTATATAATAACTTACCATATATTAACACCATTTCGATAAAATTTGGCATTGCAAAAGCTCAGTATTATTCCCAGATTCATTTGAGCTACTCCAAGGAGAATTGACATTTTCATCTTCAATGAGTTGAGGAATGGCAACTCACTGCGTGTACCATGCCATACAGGATCCACACCAAATGGATAAGTGTCATGCACCTTGATCAAGCCTACTGTGGTGGCATCCCTGCAGTAAGGTGGTTTATAAATAGATAATATGAAACATATTATATAGATGCTATTGAATGTCAATGTTTCTGATAAATACCGGCAGGAAGAATCACGACATGCATATGCTGAGGGACTGAATAATTCAAATGGCAGTGAAAAGAACTCATTATAGACTACACCAGTGTATATTGAGAAGAGAGCCATCATCAGAATGACATAACGCCCCCCAAAAGTCATTTGCATAATGTCTCCAAGTTTCTGCATATGTCAGAACTGTAATAAGATTAGGCTTTGAACATGAACACATGAATTCATAAAAGACAATAGTACTTAGATGTTATGTACAAAGTAGTACTTCAGAGTTCAGACAAACCTGACCTGAACTCGGAGTTTACAAGAAATAAGGTTTACCCTATCTCCTACTTGTGTGATCATATTCATTCTTTTTTAAGATAAAATTTAAAAATGATAATCCTATTGAATGGTACAGGGAAGTTTCATAATATTTGGATATAAGCATTGGGAAGAAATTAAGGGGAAAAAAGAACTTTTCGTACCTGACTAGAGAATTTCTTTTCCATGATTATAAAATATAGTGTTGCCAATAACAGGCAGATTCCATGTCCCCAATCACCAAACATGACAGCAAAGAGGAAGGGGAATGTAACAATAGTATATACACCAGGATTTCCTTCTTGATACTTGGCCACCCTGAATTTCCATTAATATCAAAATCAGCAAGACTTCTTATAGGCCATAGCAATTGCCTCAGAGGAACATGTAACTTGATATTATTTAGTTGATAAATGCAGGTTGGACAAAACTGATGATAATACAGAGCAAGTTTCTCTGTATTAAAAAACTAAGGATGAAATGAAAACAAAAATAAAAAAGAACGGAGATTCTTCTTTGAAACTCATGGATATATCGTAAAACCTACTACTCACCCGTATGCATCAACAATCTCTTGAAAAGACGAACTAAATTTGTTTGTCTTAAAATAAGTCGGTGGTGACTCTTTTGTGCATAGAACCCGTAAAATTGCACCAACTTGTGAGTTGGAGTCAGATGTTGCTCGATGAAGTGCCTCCTGAATCTGCAAGAATAAAACTCAATGATTAGTAGAAACTTATTACATTACTTTCACCATGAATACACTAATATATATACGTGTGTGTGTGTGTGCAATCTACACACACATATACGTATATGTATACATATTGTATGTATGGTATATATGTTTTTTACAAACAAGAGTAGTAGTATGAGATAAAATAGAGGGAAATACACCTGTTTTGTAGCAAAAACAGGACTCCACCCTTCTGCCACAAGACACTTTTTTGTCACATCCATGCTGAGCATGTTCAGAGTGTGGTATATGGATTTTTCCCTCCTCACCTTTCACCAATCCAAATATATATAATTTAGCAATTGGATTTTATACTTTAAACATAACCAAACATAACATTCAGTTTAATATATCCATAAGTATGTATAGCACATAAAAATTACACTTGAGTCAGCGAATTTATGTAAATGGAAAAACTGAGCCCCAACTTACCAAAAGGTTCCACTGCTCATAATGTTCACCTATAGTTTTTAGCAAATTTCCACGTTGCAATAACCCGGCATCTATTGTTGTCTTTAGCTCTGAGAGTCGTGCAGAGACCTAAAGAGACAGTATACATCAGACAGGAACATGTCCATAATGTCATTAGGCTACTGACTAATAGTTTTCTATCCAGGCCAGAAGACAGGGAATTAAAACAAAAGCATGGAACCTACCTCAGTTATCATTCGAGCTTGCTTGTTCATCTCCTCACTAAAAGGGTAGCGGTTTGCTTTGAAAGCATCACATATTTTAAGAATTTTGCTCTTTGCTTTGTCTCCAGAGAAGAAGACCGCAAAAACATTTTTATCAACCTGAAAATAGCAAGTTAATCTGGATTGAAGATATTCTAATAAGGTACAGGTATTGAGTTTAGACCTATAATACTGGAGAAGAGACGAGCAGAAACTGAATAAAGGGAGGAGAAATAAGAAATTTAAATGACAAACGTAACCATTGGAAAATACAATTGAAAATGCTTCATATCGTTATCTCACATTCCCAACTGATTAGTATTGCTGTAAGGAAGATGAATTCATGCTTTATAATTCATGAGCTCAGTGAACAAGAAGCAATCCAAATCCCAAACCGAAACCAAAAAACCAGACCATATGTGCTTAGGGCTAATTCTAAACTCAGATAGGCATAGGTAGCTCAGGACTTTTTTTTTTCCCCTTTGATTTAAAGGTCCAAATAAGGATAACAGAACTTTCATTCAAGAACGAGACTCAAAGGACATCTTAATTCATTTCAGATAACATATGGAGAAAGTTTATTTAAAAAGTTCCTAGTAAAAGCATTTCCTAGCAATAGAATCAACAATATGAACCAGTCCCTTCTCTACTAATACAAATAAGGATGCAACTGAAAGCAGATAATTATTGACATATTCTATGATGGAATCACAGTATACGATATACAGTACTCAGAATTTGATACATGTTCACTTCTAATTGTAACAAAATGTTTAAATAAGACAGAAAATGCATAGGCAACACTCTCCACTACATCATCTTAAATTAACTATGATCATTTAAATTGATGAGAGTATTAACCTTCTCTCCTGAGACAGGATCAGTGACAGGGTTGTCGACAACAGCCTGCTTCAAAAACAGATTACCTCTGGTAGCACGAAATAGAATCCTTTCAAATGCCATAGATTTTTGCTTAGGAACAAGACCGGTGAGGAAACCCAACTTAACTTGCTTAGATTGATCAGTAGTCGTTTCCTAAACAAGCAGCAAATCACAATGAGATATTGGAACACAATGAGAATTGATAAATGATACAGGTGTTTCCAAGGATAAAATCTGTACCTGCTCCTCTAGCAGAGGTGTTTCCAAGGATTCACCTCTCTGAACTGATCCAACTTCCCTTTGTTGCGCTGTAGCACTTCTTAGTGCCGACTGAAAAAACTCACCAGCCTGAATAACAAAAAAAGGACTTATTTAGAAAGCCAGCTTCGAAAAGGCTAGCATATATTCCCCATGAAAGATGCCAAGAAGATAACAGACTATATAAATTGATTAGGTTTCATCCAAACAGTCAAGAACATTAAGCAACACCAAATACACAATAAACCAGAAAGTCCTTATTCACTCTATTTTTAGCCACCTTTCTCTACGACCTGGTGTAACCTCACCAAGGCAGCATAAATGTCCAATAATTAATATATTATTTCCTAGGATTAAATGCAAACTACGGTCATCTTTTGGATTGAAACTTCTTCAGGAGCTGATTTCTCAAAAAACAAATTAACTAAGGGATCCACCTCTCAATTTTTTCTAATATAGGACATATCAACGTGCCACATCAGAAATTGTTAGCATTGATTGATGACTTGGCATTTCACTAATTAAAGTTAGTATTGAAAATGCTGTTAGCAATGTACTAAAGGTTAGAGCTGTAAATTGATATATGAATTAATAGGCTAAAAAACGTAAATGAGGAATGAAACAATATTAAAATAAAAAATAGATTAACATTACAATCAAATACAAAAGCAACAAGTGAACTTATAAATTTTATTGTTGATAATACAACTTTTTTTCCCCTGAAAGAAATAATGATGGGATAAACAGAGAGAGAAGAGGTGGACACAGTAATAGAATTATGCCTGCCTGAACACACAGATTATCTTTTACATGTTTTATCATACACAAATTTTAATTCACCTGATTTTTGTCATACACCATATGTTTGGAGGGAAAGAACCTTTACTAAGGATGGGATTGAGCTTTTGATGCATTTGATGCAAACAAGAACGGGCTTATCAGTGCAGGGTAGCTGTCAGAGTCTGTACATATTTTTCACCCACCATCCAGTTCTAAATACATATCAGGCTGCTTATATCTTCCAACCTTCTACCTCTAATCAAAGATCTGCATACCATCTGATTTAAGTATTTAACTCATTCCTGATCTGCAGTAAGGAAAATATTGGTTTAAAATTTGTTCTGATCAGTTGGTGGTGACAATTTCAGAGGTGATTGGCAGTGGTATTGGTGGCTGATGGTGGAGGCCATGATGAATTTGGTACGGTTATCATGGTTATCAGTAGGAGTGATGGAGATTGTAGGTCATGGAGGCAGTGGATTCTCAAGCTGGAGATGAAGCATGGAAGCTGTAGAATTAGTGATGACTAACGGAGGAAGAGAGGCGTCAGATTTGTTTAATATTTTGATTAGTTTTGAAATTCTCTTTCACAACCATAATATTTAAAATTGACTCATCCAGAAATTTCAATGTATAATACATTGAAAAACGTTCAGAGGTGACTCCCCTGTTGAAAAATTTTTAGAAAATTGGTCCCCAAAATGGATTCCCAACCCAAAGATGAAAGTATTACCATGCATATATCCATATTTTCTAGATCATGCATGACCAGATTGCAGTAATTGAATTAAAATACAGGATGAATAAGAACATTAATTCCTATATACTGCCGATCATTGATGCAGGTCAAATATTTCAGATTTGGCCAAGGTAAAATAAGTTGCCTCTTCACGTAGTGAACTCTGACAGAGCTACAGTTTGTAATTTTAGTTGAAAATGGCAACACTAGCTGCTGAAAATAGACATTTGGATATAAAGCACCAACAAATTAGAAGCTTCCTGACAAAGCTTCAAATAAAGAGGTTGGGCTGTTCACTTCATTCATCCTAACTTACCCAATGAACCCCTCTGCCAATCAAATGGAGAAACCCAATAATTATCATACCAATTTACCATTAAATACGTTAGACAAGAACTATCATCGTAAAAAGAAAGAACAATCTTATTTGTTCTTCTTTTTCCATTGTAATTGTGCATGAGGATATGAGCAGCATCCTTTGATCAACTTATTAACTTTCAACACAAAAAGTACTTGCAATGGTGAAGGGTAAACATATTATGAACCAGTTACAAGAGTAAACTTTACTAACTTTGATTTTATTTCGCTGGGATAACCAATATAAGGAAAATAGCACTGATATAAAGATTAATACCTTCTTTAATACAAGCTTATATTCTTCAAGTTCACTATAATTACGCTGTAATTTTTCACCATTTGAGTTAATTTCAATTAACTCGGCTTCCAGTTCTCCAAGTTTTCCCTAAAATATATCCACACAAAAAAGGTTTAGCACATAAGATACATAAATATATTATAAAGTATGAGAATAAACATCTCTATATACCTCCAGAGTGTCCACATTAATATCAGCTTCTGTTGCAGACCTTGGTGAAGGTGTCAAACATGCCTTCGACATCTGATCCCTGAAAAATCGCAACTTGCGCGCCATCTCTCCACATCTTTTAATCTTCAATATGGAATCAAGTTGATGCATAATACCATAATATGGATATAAAGGGAGAAAAATTGAAAAGTTTAAGCAGCAAAACTATCGACATTACATCTGAGACATGATAAAGATATGTGATATAAACTGCTGCCAAATATTAGCACTTTACCTGAGCAGCATATGTTCGCTGGAACGGGCTTTTATCAGCATTTAACTGGAGAAAATCAAATAAATAAATAAATCCATAACTTAGTAGGAGCTAGAAAAGAAAAAACTTAAAATTTCTTGATATAAAATAAGTACGAATTTAGAAATATGGGCATCTCACCGTTACGAAGGAATTACAATTGCAATTTTATCAGAGCTAATATGTACAATATTAAAGGTTCAATGAATAAATCACTATATAGGTGGTTCCAGAGGTTCAGTCATCGTTATTCACAAACCAAGAAGGGAAAGATCATTCAGAAAAGTACTCCAGCTAATAAGTCAATATAACCAGGAAGCTAGTGAGCATACATCTAAATTTCAACATGAAAATAAAAAACAACACAATTCAGACCCTACAACTAAAATTTAGAACTCTTTCTAGGTGCAATAATCGGGTCACAACTCAAAATTCTAACCCTGGTTTCACCTCTTAAGATCAAAAAAATTTTATTATCACATAAGCAGAAATTATTCAAAGAAGAAATCTACCTTCAGCAAATTAACCAAAACAACCTTCACCGGTGTCAATTAAACCAGGAAAAAATGGCAAAACATGGATAATTCAATCAAAACCAAAATAATTAAGTAAAGCAGAAGAATTCTAATGATAAATTCACATAAAATAGATAGAAAAAGCAGTTGCGAAACCCAAATCCAATGCCACAACTGGAATACAAATCTCTGTCTGATAAAATTTCAAACGTAATCAAACTATATGCATCAATGACAGTCTCGTAACAGCCAATTACAACAATTTTGTACGCAAAAACAATGTAGAAAGAAAGAGTAGATACATCTTTGAATTGAATGAGGCCGAGATCACCGAGATAAGCAATGGCCAAGTGAGCAGACTCAATTGGGATGATGAATTGAGTGAGATGCATCGGTTCTGACCGGAATAGATCCATCGGCGGAAAGCAACCACCACCGGCATTCTCCGCCATGCTCCTCAGCTATCGGAATTTCAATATCTCTTCTCTCTCTACTTGTCGTAAAAATCAAAATCAGAATTGAACTGCACAGACTCGCTTGTATGGTTCTGTTCACTGACGCAGAAGAAGGGAGCTCATAATATGAATATTTTATTATATTATTAAATTATTATTATTTTATTTATTAATAGTAGGATTTTATTTTACTTTTCCACATCTATCACGTTACTGTACACCAGATTGGGTCATTATTACTTTTCTATATGGAGATTTATTTTTTAATTATTTTATTTATTTAGTTCGCTTTTTCTACTTTTTAAAAAAAAATTCAATTTTGAGTTTGTTTGTTGTGTTGTGTTGTGTTTGAGTAGGGTGTTATAATTATTTGATGCTCAAATTAATTTAATTTGATAATTATTTGACTTCACCCGGTTCAATTTTGAATCGAATTAATATTTCGATTTGAGTTCGATTATTTAAATCCACACATTAATTTTATCGAACAATAGAGTGGTTACAAGTTTTAGACTTTTAAACAATCTTAATCATTATATACGTACTATCATGAAATCTAAAATATCAGGAAAGTTATAATTAAAAAAATACACTTTACTACACTAATTGTTTATTTGTTTTTCAAATCAAGAATTAACATTTACAGTACTTATTTAAAAACCATGAGGATCAGGTAATGTGCGGCACTTATACTATCGCATGAAACTTTCAAATTCAAGAAGTCATATACCCGTACTTTAATTTATTTATTTTTAAATTACTAAATAAGATGACAATAGTAAACTGGATTGAATCGACGACATAATTTATTTGCATAAAGTTTTAACTGTTTCGTAAAAAGGACGAGAGAGTTTCGTGAAGTGAAGAACTAAAATGGGAACAATGTTGCCAGCAGAAAATTGAGGGGATATGTTAATGGATCAAGGCCTTAATTTTTCATCTATTGAAGAAACAAAAATGGTTAGTACATGGTAAAGGACTTATCCATGTACTAACTGAAAGCACATGAAACCATCCTAGCTAGGCCACCACAATTACTTCGTATCCCGTAGTCAATGAGTTATGCTTGGACTGGTGTGGAGGGGGGGTGGGGGGGTGGCGTGGGCGGAGTGTTGGAGAGGAGTGAAACAAAATATTTGGGTGAGGTGAGTGAGATTCTGACCATGCATGGAGTGGTGGGGTGGGTGGGGAAGGGGTGGTAAGGGTGCGAAGAGGTGAAATATTTGGGTGAGGGGGGTGAGATTCGTGTGCTTTAAAAAATTGTACGGAAAACTTTACCCCAATAAGACTGTAAAACCAGCATTTCCATTATAAATACAATTGACCAGTGAAGTGAAGCTTGTCAACTAAACACACATCGCATATAACTGCATCCTTCAATGCTTTTACATTCAACAATGAACGGAATAACTAATTGCCTTGGTACAATGATAAACTCATAGTTAGCCTTACCACCTACAACTACAATGTCTCCCTTTCACCTATTCTATTTCGAGCAGTTTAGCAATACACAGTCGAATCTGCTCTTGAACAAGGTAATTGTTGCTCCGACCTCATACCCTCTTTACACTGTCACCATGAAGCACAACAAATCCCTCGCTAGCAAGAGTAGCAACAGCATTTCGTAGCTGTCATAATGGTGAATCCATCAGGATGATAATAAAATACAGTTATGGAAAAAGGAGGGGTTGAAGACTTACATCATTAAGATAAAATTCAGTATTAGAAGGTCCACTTTGCTTCTTTAGTTCTTCCAGCAACTGCGAAGCATGGTTAGCTCCAATTAAGAACCACATTTTGTAGAATATTCAAAAGATTAATTCAAACTAAGTATGCTACGCACCTCAGACAATCTAGTGGAAGGTCCACCAATTTGCAATTTTTCCATTATTATGCTGCGGGCAAGTGAAACCAGATTGTCCCTTCTCATCCTTTCACTTGCAGAAATACCAGTTGTGATGAGATCCATATCAATGGTTCCTGGTTACAACCTCAAAGTTAGATCTAAAATATATAAAAGGCAAATAGTAAACCAAAATAGTAAGCTTGTAAAGTAAACATGAGTTTATTACTTCTAGCTACGATAGCTGTTTTTCCCTTTTCCATTTTCTTTTAATTTATTATGGACAATTACAGGTTATGTTCACTATTTATGCACTAGTACTTTCCGTGCTAATAAGGTAACTAGAGTTAAAGTCAAGTGAGATGATATTAATCTGTCATAGGAATAGTGGTACAAGTAGTTGGTTTTCCTTAATTAGATCATCTTCCCTAGAACAAAAGACCCAACATAACATGAAGATAGCTGAAACTGGAGAACTAAAGATAATAGCTCATGATTACCTGTGGAGTGGTCTGTGGCAGATTGTTGCATTGCAACTTGAAGAAGCCGGAAAGCCTCCAGTACGTCTCGTTTCTCAACCTGCATGAATGATCTCTAACGGTGTAAGCCATCAACTGTTAATCTACATGAAGGAAGACAGAGCAAGCAAAACTTACCACTTCAGAGAATCGAATCCGAGCCAGGGCCTCACTGAGGCGTATCAAACTTTCAATTTGTCTAGGTGTTGCCGTTATCACCTGTTGATGATAGAAGGTGATCAAGAAATGTTAAAATTTAATTTTCCATAATCCAACGTACACTCAATTAGACATCAGATTTTCAACATCATGTGACCAGTAAAGGCTCAGTACATTAATAAGTGAAATCATTCTAAAACAGGTAGGAGCAAAGAAAATGCACAAATTTTCCATCGTGCAATCTGAGATGAAATGAGGGTGTTTGCATAGGGTTTCAAGTATACAATTAAAAAATGTAACACTTTAAATGCAACACTAGAGATCCACTAACTACTCCCTCTACAGTCTACACATTATATGTATAAAGCCTCTTGGGCATTAAGGAAACTAATTAAAAGAATAGTACTTAAGACTCAATTTCTTCCATACATGCCATTCCTAGTCAATTTTCAAATCATTAGTTTTCACAATTGCTGATGGGAATTGACATAAAGCTTTTTCTGAAAATTTTAATGACAATATATACTACTCGTGAGAACTAATAAAGTACATAGCTTTTTAGTGAAACAGATATTAACATCCCACAACTGAAAAAATGACATGTAAAATAGGAGCAGGAGATATATTACTACTACCTTTTTGCTACTTCCAGGAAAATTTCCTCTTCTTCTCATCTCAACGTAACCTCGTGTCAATTCTTCAGCAGCTTCATCAGATAACTGTGGATGTATATGTTTCCTGGCATAGCTTACATAAGCTGTAAGTGTTGGAAGATCTATGACATCCTGCTCTGAGCTCTGCAAGCAGCAAAGGAAGCTTGGTAGTTCAAAAACTGTATATTTTCTAGTTCAGCAAACAAGAGTAATTACAAAAATTTAGAGACCTCAAAATCTTCAAAGTGTAGAGCAACAATGTGCTTAGCAAGCCGCCTATCAGTTTGTTCATCGGCCTTGTCCAAAATTAAGTAGATCAAATCAAACCTGGGAAAAGATGCAATAATCAGTTCTATTTTATGTTCAGAACGATATGCAACTGTTACCCCGTCATTTTCTCTAGCATAAAAACTCTGTAATTTGTCACTGTTTACTATCAAAAATGAATTTTATGCGGACACCTAAGCAAAAGAAATGATGTATACTATTTCTCTCTTTAAGGAAATTTTAACCTTCTTGTCAGCTAAGAACAGAAGGGAAAATTAGAAAATGTGTTTACCATAATACTATAATATATGAGCAGAAACATTTAGCAAAGGAAAGGCAACGAATATAAGAAGATTTAGTTTCATTCGCCACTATGAATAACCAGAGACATACAGCACTTAGTTTATCTGTAGCCTCATCATAAATTATAAATTACGCTGATCTCTTCATAAATCATTACAGCTATGGACACTTCATAAATATTCATTCTTTATGTGGCATGTTGTTTGGAGGGTATCTTCTTGCCTGGACAACAAAGTAGGAGGCAGGTGTATATTATCGATTACAGACAGACGAGGATTATATCGTGAACCACTTGGATTCGCACAAGCTAACACTGACGTTCTTGCATTGAGAGATGCAATAATCCCCGCTTTTGCTATTGATACTGTTTGCTGTTCCATCACCTACACAATTGAAGAACATTACGAGCAGTTTAGATACATAAAAAGTTGTAACATTATCTACTGCAGAAATTTTCAGCAAAATAGGATTTTGTAACTTGATGGGCTTTTAACCACAATTGAACATCCCGGTAGCGCTGTTATACAAAATCAATAAATTCACCAGAATCAATAACTGAACAATGAACAGAGTTATGGCATACTTCATGTAACATGCTCCTTGCATTTTCTGACATTTTGTCAAATTCATCTATACAGCAGATGCCTTTGTCACTAAGAACCAGGGCCCCACTCTCCAGAACCTGCGAGTAGGATACAAAGTCAAATTCCACAGTTTCCCATGTTAATATAAACTTAAATAAGACTATATTTATGTAACTGCAACATACAGTTTCACCAGTTTCAGGATCTTTGGCAACATAAGCCGTCAATCCCACAGCAGAGCTTCCTCGGCCACTTGTATAAATCCCACGAGGAGATAGCTTATGTATGTACTGAAGCAACTGGGATTTGCTGGTTCCAGGATCACCAACAAGAAGGATATTGATATCACCCCGAAAACTTGCCCCAGATTGTAGGGTCAAGGCACTTCCACCAAAAAGCTATATGAACCAACACTCAAATTAACGGTATGAATTACCAATAGATCAATTAGGTTATTCCTTAGATTCAAACTGTCAAAACAACTGGGAGCATTCAGGGGATTTTACAACTTTACTACCTGGCAAAGGAGCCCCTTCTTTACATCATCGAGCTCCCATATGTTTGGTGCCAAAGACTTGGTTAGCAATTCATATATATCAGGCCGCTTTGATAGCTCTTTCAATTGTTCAACCTACATCATCAAGCATCGTGAGAAGTAGAAAATAAAGCAAAGCCAATTAACGCAGAGGATAGAGTGTAAAATAATTGCCTTCTCCTCATAGTCAAGAGGAGTGCCTTCATCATTTTTACTACCATCATTTTCAACTTCCATTGGATCCTCCGTACTCATTCTCGAATTGTCAGTCTTCTTCAGATGAAGACAATCAATGTAAGTCTGAAACAAAAGAACAAGCTATCAACGTAGAAGCCAGATGCTTGACAAATAACAGCGTGTCATGAAAGAAAAGGAATCAAAACCTTAAATAAAGACTTCACAGTCCTCTGTGTTGGTCCAACTCTGACACTCATAGCCCTGTATATCCCGGTGACCTAGATATACATTAGTGTATCAGAAAAACTAAAACTAATGTAAAAACCTCTTCAGCTTGTATCATACCAAATCCTTAAACCTATAATTTTACCTCAACTCTGTCACCTGGCTTCCCAGCATCCACCAATTTGTCATGCATCAACAAGCTCACAGTGTGAGGTGTTCCTCCATCGGGGATCTCATCTGGTGTTTCCTGGAGTCTCACAATTTGTTTGTCAGCAAACCTGGTTCAAGTAGAAACAGATTGTCTTGAGTCCCTAGTTATAAACTAGCATTCAAATAGAGATAATAACTGATGATAGTACCCCAATAATTGGAACAAGCTCACAAATATTTCTAATTTTCAATTGATTTCAGGAGTTCAATACTTGCGTAAATGCAATTTTGAGACCGTAAAAATGTTACTCCTTTCGATTCACAATAACTATCGTTTTGACTTTTTACACGTAAATTTAGGTAATATCTTTTATATGTTAAATTTTTTATTTTAGCTAAATTTTTTATTCATATTGATTCTTATATCAAATATTTTGAACAGGAGGAGTATTGAAAAATTTTTATGTGTATATTTCAACTATATTCAGAAACTCAAAACTTCAAATCGTTTCACATAGATCAACAATATTATAGATATAAACCTCTATCACCTAACATATTACCTGCACCTATTGTGCACCAACGTCATCGAGTTCTTGGCAAGACATTCTTGTTTCCCACATGTTGTTGGCTCACTGATTCGTCCTGGTAGAATCCAAAAGAACTAATGAGCTTGACATAAACCAATACTAGTAATCAAATGCAGAAAAGTTCAAATAAACAACCTCTATCTACAACAATCGGATCAGAGTAGTATCCACACACAAGACACCTGAACATAGCTTCTCTGATCTCTGGTATAATCGAACTACATCGAATTATCATTCCTTTCAGTGACACCATCTTCTCAATATCTAACCAAGCCCAAAAGAAAATACACATGAATTATCAATTTATCAGCAAATTAAACACATAAAAGCAAAACGCTACATAGACCTAGTTTATCAAACTTTCCTGCAAAACAAAGGATATATGGTATCATTATTTATAAGTTATGAAAGCAAAGAATGTAAATTGTGTAGTAGTGTTGAGCTGTCAAGAGTTTCCAGGACTGAAATTCATATCATGAATAAGAATTATGTATTTGTATGTGTAGGTATGTATAGCTGAGCAGTGTAACTAACCAGAAGGGTTTAAATTCCTCATTGAGGTTGAGGACTTGAGATTAAAAATCCGAGCTTGTATATGCTTCTCGAATAATGGGTTGATACGACCAACCATATCCATCAAAACAATATCAAAAATAGCAAGAACCTCTAACGGGTATCTAACCATTTTTGTATACAAGTCAGTATCATAATTGAACACATCATGTGCATCAACATCAAGAGACTCTCCTTCAACTTCAATCACATGATGAATTGCTCCCATGTATTTGCCCTCTAAACTCGAATCCTTTTCCCGAAAATTCCTCAGAAACCGAAGGATCGCAGCATTCACATCTTGCACACTAATATTGGTTCCCCAAACGAACATTGGCGGAGCCTCATCGGGATTCCCGAACTCACCACCGTCTGATGACGGCAGAGGCTCGTCGGCGGAAGAAGGAGTCGCCGCTATAGGCGTAGAATTAAGGTCAGGGCTTCTTTTTCTCCTTCTGCCGCTCCTATTGGTAGGAGTAGGAGTTGCATCTGGAGTAGAGATGCGCGAATTCCGAGGCGGAGGCGGAGGCGGAGTTGCGTATTGGCCAGACGAGCGACGACCTCGCCGGTGGCGGCCGTCTCCGGGGGAGGAGAATGTGTTTCCGATTGACATTGAATCATCATCAGGAGATGAAGGCCCTGTTCAATAATCAAATTACAAGCAGAAATCTGAAATTAATACACGAATTTGTACATAATAGATAAAAATAGATCTGCAGAAAGTGAGAGAAAGATATATTACCGCCATGGATGTTCGCCGGAGAAGAATCGGAAGCCATGTTTCTTGGAGATGGAGAAAGGGAGAGAGACTAGGGCTTCTTTTTGTGTTTGAGGTCCGTGATGGTAACAGAAATGGCTGTGCTTTTTGGCGGGAAATGTTGTATATTTTGGCGCCAATCATGTTGATCGGGTCTTGGGTAAAAGCGGGTTTGGTAGTTTTGGGCTATATTCGGGTTTGGTAGTTTTGGACTATATAACTTATGTTGTAGACCCTGTTTGGCAACAACTTAATTTTAACTTATAAATTAAAAATAAGTAGTATTAATTTTTACTTATGTGTTTGACAAAAACTCCTCACATAAGGCAAAAAGTAACTTCACACAAGTTAGATCGGTGTTTGGCCAATATAGATTCATAAGTAAAAAGTAAATACAAAGTATAAAATTATTAGTAAGAACATAATTTTAAATATACAAATAATGTTTTGAAAAAATAAAGGGTACATGAATAATAACATTTTGTCACAGTGATTTGTCTTAAATTTGCTTATAAGTATTAAGGTGAAAAAAAATAAGTAAGTAAGACTTGTTTTTTTTTTTCTTGCTTATTTACGTATAAATTTGTTTATAAACACTTCTCGAACACCCAAAACATAACAAAACACTTACAAGTATGTTTGATCAACTTATAAATGTTATCCAAATAGCCTCTTAGATATAATTTAATTTAATTATACTTATATTTTTCAAATACTTCTCATAGCCATATCACTCGGCCTGTGCGGGGATTCAATATAACAATTCAATTTTTTCCCTTCTAAAATTGGGATGAAATAGACCATTTATCTTTACTATTATCGCGTGCCATTTTAGTTTAGTTTTTTTAATTAAGAAAAACAGAGTAATAAGTTATTTATCGATTTAAGAATAAATGAACTACAGATGAAGTGAGAAATGAAATAATGTAGCTAATTTTTTCAAAATTAGAAGGGCATTTCCCTTTATAAGATGAATTTGTAAAAGTATTAAAGTATAAAATTTTGTGTTTAAGAAAAGGTATGCATCTTTGAACATATAATTTATAACCAAATTATGTGTGAAATCATAATGTATCTTTATTTTTACATCAAAATTTTTATTTTCTATTTTATATTAGTCATATTACATTGAAATTTATGTGTATGTACAATCTTTTTTTTTGTTTGTAGTTATGACTGTAAACGAAACAACTCGAGCTAAGTTTAATCAAATATTTTTATAAATGAGTTAAGTCGAGTCAAACCTGAAATTCTTAACGAATAAAAAATTGTGTTCAAAATTGGTTCATGTAACTATTTAAACAAATTGATACAAGCTGAATACGAGTCGAATAATATAAATTACTCGAGTTTTGAAATTCGATTTGAACCAAGTCAAGTTTAAAATGTTTAACGAACGAAGATGTGCGTTCAAAATCAAATCATTTATTGTTACGAAACTAATCAAACAAGTTTCAATGAGCCGAACATAAACATGAGCAAATGGTATGGAAATAAAAACAGAGTGTCTCAAAAGAGTTGCATAATTACACAAGCATACATAAGATGTTCAATATGACAAATATCTACCTTTATTACTTTAGTGAAATGAGAATATTTCGAACGTACATTAAAATACAATAAGAAACACAATATATATACAACTTGAAATAAAAAGTTGCAAAACTTGATACATGGTTGATGGTTTCCAACCCTTTCTAGCATGTAGACAAACTCATTAGCAAGTGTTCGAAGGCAGAAAGATACTCTCTGTCCCAAAAAAAATTACATTAAAAAATAAAATATATTTCATCAAAAAAACTACATTTATATAATATTTTTATTATAGTACTATTATTTCTTCGAAAAAATAATTAAAATTTCAAATTGTATCGTCACTTTTACATTGGCAACAAAAATCTTATAATCTATAGATTTAAAATTTTAAATAAGAAATCAATCATAACATTAAAAAAAATCTAAGTATAGATTTTTTTTACCTTTTTTGTAAAATGGAGAGAGTAACAAAAATTACTTATAGAGTTGACGTGATATGCGGAGCATTGCCTTTCAACATGCTATCAAGCTCTTTCATAAATCTTTCCATAGCAGCACGCGGCAAGTAAATTGGCACCACAACCCCATTCTCACCATTTTTGTTCTTGAAAGGTATGTGAAAGCTAGCCACCGTCCCCTTTGCCGGACCACCGTACGCCGCCTTCCCCCACCCGAAATCTACGTCTCCTAATCTAGCATGTCTCACATCAGACACAAGATAAGTACTTGGCACCATTGTAAAATGTGGTCGTCCTTTTATAACCATTAGATCCGCAACTGATCTAATGTACTCTTCACTCACACATTTCTTCATATCTCGAATGAGTTCCAATGCATATCCCAATGGATTTCGACATAACTCTCCTGATGTTGTTAATGCTGCTGGATATGCAATTACATTCCCATAATATCCCACAGGAAGTGGTGGCGTAAATTTTGTGCGTACATTCACTACACAGAGAATGCGCACGTTTTCTTCAGGATCTAGTTGTAATGCACGAGTACGACATCTCCATAGACAAGCGGTGAGGACGTCAAAGGAAGAACACTTGGTGAGATGAGGAGGAACAAATCGTCGAAGGGCACGAATCTCCTTAGGACCAAAGAAGAAGGAGCGGTGGATCATGTCATTTCGAGGGATTATGGTTACTTTTGTGTCGGATTCTTCATCGTACTCGTGATGCGTGCATGTAACGCGTTTCACATCTCTTGCACTAAGTAATTCTCTTTGCCACAATGGAGGAATAGATGGGGTTTGTGCGCCCCTTGCTATTTCGGCTAAAGCAGTTATAAATTGTGAGAGTCCAGCTGCATCACACATAGTGTGATTTAACCGTAAAGCAAGTATAAATCCTCCACATTTGAGACGTGTCACCTATCAAATATTTGCGAGATATATTTGAGTTAGAAATTTTTACATTACAAATACTCCTTCCTCTATTTTATTTTATTTTAAAAAAATTGACTTTTTTGAGCAAATTAATTAAATTTTAATCAATAAATTACTCTTAGTATTATACAATTGATAATTTATAATTTAATATGTTGTTGTTCAATTTAAAATATCAGAACACATGTCTTTAATTTTAGATCAAAAAATAATATTAAAATTAGTACCGAACAAATTTTTATTGGTTGTGCACGAATTTTTCTGTCAGTACCTGAATGAGGAGCAAAGGACAGTTAAGTATCCCACTAGAGCCAGGAACATCAAAAAGAAGCTCGTCCAAGCATGGAATTGGAGGGTGAACCTTATCACCAAAATCCTCAAGTTTAACATCCGCGTCAGCTTCTATAAACATCACCCCCTCGCCGGTGCACTCCACCATTAATTTCCGGCCTCCACCTTCACGGAGGCGGCCGGCTAACGGATAATAGAAGACCAGTGTCTTTGCCAGTGCTTCTCTAATGACTTTCACCGGGTCCATGTACTTCTGTCTTTCGTTATTTCGGTAAAACTGGATAATTGGAACTTGGGATCGGAGACCCTCTTGGTCGTCTATGTCGGAGAGAAGTTTGTATTCGGACGGCGTCGGCTTTGCCGGAGCTATTAGCTCCGGCAAACGCCGTCGCACCTTGAAAACTAAAGAGTTGGGGTTTGCCATTATCAGATAACTTTAAATATAGTGACCGACATATAGATATGTAGAGGGAGAATTTTATGGCATCTAATTATAAATTATAGCTCGAGTACGGATAAGGGAATGGAAAATGTGATGAAGAACAGATTTTTGTGATTTCGTTTGGATATATACAATGCCTATAGTAGCTCAAAGTTATCAACACGTTTATCTTTAGTAGTATAAAATTAATTAATGATGGTTAGGTTTATTACCGTTTGCAATTAATTGGTTTTGTCTCTATCGTCGTGTTATCTGCTGCGGGCTCCATGTGATAGCTTCGTTTTGTACTAATATTACCTTTTCCCCTTGAAAGAGATGAAAACTTTGAATATTATATGTATAATTTATCTATCTACACACACATCATTTATTTATCTATTCCTCTTTTTCCAAATCACTTAGGCTGCTATTGATTTGTTAGGTGTCTAAATTTTAATAAATTCATGGTATCTGAATTAGTTAATTCTGGTTAAATTTGATGATAATTAAATTTAGAAATTTAAAAATCAATTGATTTTTAATTACTTAATTTTCTATCTTTTTCGTGATTATATAATTTTTATCTTCTAATAAGATATTCTCTCCATTTTCAATTTAAAAATTAGATATTTTTTTCAACTTGTTTTGGTAAAATTAACGATATATAAGATATATCAATTGTTTATCTCTCACTTATGTTTTTTGAAAAATCCTAACCGCTCATAAAAAAGAGACTAGAGTTAAGTGAGAGAGAGAAACAGATTCAACAGTTAGTACTGCAATTTTTCTTATTTCTGGTTGTTCTTACGCAGAAAGTCTAACCGCTCATAAAAAAGAGACTAAAGTTAGATGAAAGAGAAAAAAAGATTCAACAGCTAGTACCGTAATTCTCCTTATTTCGGATCGTTCTTACGATCCGTGAAGTGTTCGTATGGATATCGTAAAAGTCCCGTCCAGTTTGATTGCATTAAAGATTTGTAGACGATCAATACTCTCATCAAAACTTTGAATTTTGTAATTTTAATCGATAAAATCTTAGATCATCTGTATTAAATTATTTCGCATAAATCCTCATGTTAGAGTTTCATTTTTTATCACTGTGTTTTATTTGTTGAAACCCCAACACCCCCACCCCACGCCTCCCCATCCCCTCTCTCCATTTTCCTCACCAACTCACCCTTTTATTTCTCACCAGTTCTCTCTCGCTTCGTCTCCTTTTCTTCATTTTTCTCTTTCTTGTATTATCAAAATATGTTGTTTTCTTAATTTTTTTTTTCTATTTGGAAATTAATACTTAAGTTGTCAAATGAATTTATTTTTACAGTTTTTGTTGTAATGGATCTATAGTGTTTAATGTAAATATTTTCGAAGTATGTAATTTTACAGCAGATCTCATGTTTCATCGGTGTTTCTTTTTTTTTTCTTCCGAAAATGGATTTCAAATATTAATATATAAGTATGATTCTTGGAATCCCTCGGATCTGATGTTTATAAAATTTTAATAATTTATAATATTGTTTTTGTGTAGGGAGGATTTGAATTTATCTTCTTTTTTTAAACAGTTTATTACTGTACTTATAACGAAAAATTCATTGGGTTTTGAACTCTTGAACTCGCAACCTTGGAACTTTCCAAACGAAAATAAATCACTCGCATGGTATGAAGCCATTATTTCATGGATTCTAAGTACGACATCGTAGAATAATAATTAGTTGAAAAAATCTGACCGAGTTTACGGCCGAGTTTTACATTTATTGTCAAACGTGCCTGGTTAACTCTTTTTGAGATCGGGCTTAATCGTTTAAGAGATAGGTATAGATTTGAAATAGAATAACTCAAAACACACTGAAACATCGACTTGGAAACACAAGCAAAAAGATAAAAAACAGGAAAAGACGGTTACACAAATCTACTAAAAAGGACTAGGGTGTTTGGCAAATATTTATAAGTAGGTCAAATTTACTTATACAAATATTTTTAAAATAATTGTATGTCACATTGATTTGTTTTTTTTACTTATAAGTAAGAAAATAAGTTATTCTACTTAGAATAATTGTGTTTGGTACGGTATGAAACCATTATTTCTTTACTTAAAAATGAAATAACCAGAGTTAATTAAATGCAATTATATTTTGTCCATTTTCTTTTAAATTTTTTTAACATATTTTAACTTATAGGTTATTATTATGAAAACAAACGTAATCGTACAGAAACAAACAAATTGCTCCAACTGTAACACCCCTCAAAATCTGTATTTCTTTCGAGTTTAAAACTTAATACCAAAGTATTCTCTCCGAGTCAAATATTAGTCTTTTTGAATTGAATTATTACACAAAAATTATACTCACTTCACTTCGTTAAAAAAAAAAGGGTTATATTTGTAAAAGAAAAATTATTTCAAAAAAGAGTTATATTTAAATTTTTTATTTATTATTTCGATATAAACTAAAAAACTTTCAATTAAAAACTTATAAATCTCGTCATAATTTAAAAATTAAGAATAAATTTTATGAGAAAAACTTATTATTTGTGCATTTAAATTGAAAATGGAGAGAATATCTTATTAGAAGATAGAAATTATATAATCACGAAAAAGAAAGAAAATTAAGTAATTACAAATCAATTGATTTTTAAATTTCTAAATTTAATTATCATCAGATTAAATAATAAAATGTACAAATTAACTTAATGCGCTTAAATTCAAGTTAAAACATGAGCTTACATGATTTTTGAGGAATAAATATTACAAAATACTATATAAAAATTAAGTAACTATGAAAAAATTAAATATGCCCGTGTTGTATACGGGTTTCGCAACTAGTTCAATTCTATTATATTTGAATTTTTTTAGCAATACATATTTTCTCTTTTTCACAAGACAAAAGAACATGAATAAGTACATATTCTCTATGTCCCTTATAACATTTTCTTTCAGGTGTGCGACACGAATTTTAAGATACAACAAATTTATATTTAAATATCTAACTTTTGTACAATTTTTAAATATTTCGTAAATACAAATATTATACATTAAGTTGTAATTTAAATTTCTTAAAAATTAAATATCTAAATAAATATTTCATGCGTTTTAAAATTTATGCTGCACACATTAAAATAATGTTGTAATTTTTACGAGCTAGAGGAAATATGTAATATATAAATGATTTCGAATATTTGTATAATCTCAATAGTTGAAATATATGATTCTTTCATGATTATAAATAATACTAATATTTATGACACACTTTTATGCGTGTGTATATATATATATATATTCTTTTTTTTTATCAAGGATAACTAGGTGAATACAATTTCAAGAATAAAAAAGTTAAAAACACCAGCAAAAAAACAATTACTAAGATCAAATGACAAAGAAGCTCTGACATTGTTTTCTCTCAAAAGGTTAGGTAGTACAGTGATCAAGTTGTAATCTTTATAAAAATATACTTCCTCCCTTTCAAAAAAAAATAAAATAGCATCATTTCAAAAAATAATATAATTATTTTGAAAAAATCTATAATTAAAATTTGATTTGAATTAGATTAATTTCATCTATAAAATAATTAACATTACATAATACATTAAAACTCCAACAAAATAAACTCTTATTAAATGAAAATATTATTAAACACTTGTAACAATTTTAATTTTAGAATTTTACAACTTAGTATAAACAAAATAAAATGTTACTGTTTTTGTGAAACAAAGAAAGTACTATAATAATACAAATTTCAAATTCTTTAACTTCATCTAAGGTTTGTACAACATGTGTTAAGATAGAAATGAGGTCATTGAACTTTTGTTTTGGATTAAATTTTAGAAGTTATATATTATTGTAGCGTAAATTATACTATTGAAATAAACGGGATCGATGATTATTGAAATAGTAATATTCAAAATCTATAAATACCACTTCATTTGTGTAATTGCGTTTACAAATCTTTTTAACGGTGGAATCGAAATGGTAATTACGTTATTTCCTTGAGCGATGCGATTGGGTGAATCTGAGATTTGGAGGTGGAAGTAGCAGCAAAATATATGACAACAATTTTGCAAAAATGAAAGCGCAGATTAGGAAAGAGTTTTTCATGAAAAATCTATTTTCTGGACAGTCTATACATTTATAAGTCTGAACTGGAACCGATTCCCAAAAGAGCACATGAGTTGATTTTCAGGTGTTTGATAGAAAAATATATTAAGTTTACCCATCATGTGTACATGAGTTTTTGGTTACTGATCCGTTTTGTTACTAATTTATCTTTTTTCTTTTTAAGAATTCTTGTATTGAAAGGTGCACAAAAATAAAAACATATTTGAGCATAATCTTATTGTGTATCTAGTTATTTAATTTGTATCTGGTTTCTATCAACATGGAGTAATGTTAACTAACCCATAAAATCATAAATAATCTTTTCAATTTCAAACAAGAAGTGGAAATAAATCTCCAACAACGATTTCGATTAGAGTTTAGTCAATCGAATTATTACAGTACAATTAGTTCTTTCTTTCTTTTTTTTTTTTATAACTATAATTCAATCGGTTTAGTTATTACTTTATATCTACTTTATATGGCACAAGATTTTCTTTTTATGTTTTTTCAGTTCGAATTATGCAAATAATTTTTGTACGCTGAATATTGAGAACAAGTCCAAGGTAATCAAACATAAAGGTGATTAGTTCAAACTCTTAAAACAACAAATAATGCAAACTTAAACGGTACCAAATCATTTTCAAATACAATCACTAACAAAATTACTAAATTTACAGTTTAATTTAAATAATTTATGTATCAATATAATTTGATACACAATCTGTTAAAGTTTTAAATGTTGTATTTTTGTGTTGTTATTTTAAATTTTAAGAAAGTGAAAGAAACACTCCCAATTCACCCAACCCATTGATTCATGGATTTTTTACTTATAAAATGGACTTCGAAGAATTGAGAATTTTTAATTCTTCCTATTTTAATACAACTCGTTATTAGTGTAGCCCATTTAAATCCAACCCACCCATTTGCGAGTCTACCACTCAACTGGATCAAGGACTCTCCAATTTGATAGAGCCCTCTTCTATTAGGCTTTGTGAAGCTACTTCAAATATCACAATCGACCAATCATATCATCTTATTTCCTACCATACATGACTCCATCTACATAATCGAGTCTACGAATAATAGGTAAGATATTCGTTTCGAACCCTAACAATTATGACAATAAAAACCGAATCTTCACCGTTAAATTTATTTTGAAATCCAATTATTATGAATCTCGATATAATATTAATTATGGAGATTCGATATTACAATTTTTATTGTATTAAGTGTCGCGATTAAGAAAAAAACTCAATAAATATGTGTGTTGGGATTTCATACATATAAACGTAACGAAAAAAATAAATTGAAATTAATTGAAATCCCGAAAAAGATCTGTGTGAAACAGGAAATACAGATTTGTTAGAAGGGTACTAGTTCAAGTTACAGATTCAGAACATTAGATACAGATTTGTTAGAAAGGTACCAGTTAAAATTGCAGATTCTGAACTTTAATAGAGATGGTGATGAACCACAAACTCAATCCAACTGAATCAAGTCTCTATTAGTATCCATATGAGCATACAACTCAAAAAGGATATGAATGATTTCTTTTTTTGTGGTACTAGTCAAAAGAAAGTCAAAAAACAACTTTTGATCTCTCTCTTTCTGATCTATTTTTTTCTTCTCTAGTTTACAGTTAGATAGTGAATAAGAAAGTACTAAAGGTTGTATATATTCTTGTATCTCAGGAAATAAGAGGAAAAAGAGTTTTTATAAGCAATTAACCGTCTCTTCCACCACCTCTTTCAACCAATAAATCATAATATATATATATATATATATATATATATATATATATATATATATCACCACCGCATATTTGCAAGTTGAGACCTACAGCAGAGTACTTAATACTCTACAGCTGCTGCATCTATTAACATTTTAAAACTCTGCAACTGTTGTTTTAATATACTTGATTAAGTCAATTACTTAGTTAATTTATATTAAACTTGTATTAATTTTCTACTACAATTTTAAATAACCAAATCATATTCACTTATTTAAAATATAATATCCGAATTAATTCTCCTTTTAATTAAACTCTTAGTGTGCGACCGTATAGGTTATTATTACGTTGACAATAATTTTAAAATTATATTATAAAATTATAAACAATGAACGGTAGTAATACATCAATGTTACCCAAGTAGTAATAATTGTTGGTGATTCGACATAACATTTTCTTGTGACTAATATTTCAATGTAATATATTTCCTTTTGCCCTTGATATCCAAGATTAAACTCAAGACATGAAGTGTGTTATCCTCTTTATAATTTAATCTTTGTTTTCTTGATCGATGAGTAAATCTTGATCGATGAGTAAACCATAAGAGACAAATAATTATTTGAGAATGAACATGCATTTCATAGTTCTACTTAATCAAGAGGCTCAAGGATATCCCTCCTAATATACATAAGAGGGGAAAATCTCATATAGAACATTCACATTCCTCACAAGTCTCATAATAATATGGCCAACAGTCACATTTATGGTCCATCCGATTAAAGATGTCTTTTGGTGATATCAAACTATATGAATTTTTGTGTAAAAATGTAATAAATTCAGGTCGAAAGACCATTACATCATTGTCACTATGAAAATATTTTATGACACTTCACTTACATGTAGAATTCTCATGGTGAATCAATTTAGTACATTATTCTCTAACATATACATATGTATTGATTTGATGTCACATATATCTATAATCAATGAGATTTGATCATCAATCAACTCATATACTAATCTCAATGTATCATTGTTGTCCCATAAATAATAATATTTAATTAAGAATGTTTAAAAATATTGATACATTTTGCAATTATATGATCTCATGTTTCAAGTCACATATTTGAACCAATATAGTATGTGTTGATGTACCCCTGCTTATATTACTGTTGCTTAAAGATTCATTTATTTAATATAAGAATTGATGATGTAATATAGTCCTTACTTATATGATGTAAAAGGACTTAGAAAAAATATCTAACTTGTTATGTGGATATATTCTGTTAGTTAAGCAATAATTTTGATCACAAATGAAGACTATGCTCATCAATCAAGAAGGATGCTAAAGATGTATAGAAAAGTTCAAGGACAGTCATGCTTAGAAAGGAAATAAGTAAGGACTGATATAGCAAGTTCTCTGACCTTGATCAAAGCAAGACTATCAATAAAAAACTATCTTCTGTCCTGCTTAGTCAACTCCTAGAGAGTTTTTTCAAAAAGCACTAGAAGACAAAATAATGACTATCTTTTTGAACTAAGTAAGGAATAGCTGGAAAAGTATAAGTCACTGTCAAGGCAGTACAACTCCCAACGGATCTATTTCAAAATTCTCAATGGATAAATTTTTAGAGTAGTATAAATAGGAGTCATAAATTTCATTTATGAGAACTGAACAACCAAGAATCACTCTGACATTCTGACACATTAAAGAGTCCAGCAAGACATCAACAAGCTTGAACAAGTGCTATCCAATTTGCTCAATAAGGAGCTCTCTAGTTAGAGATAGTAAGCAAAATTTACAATCTACTTATAGTCTGTGTGACTTAAATTTGGTCTAAGTGACCTTGTGTAATTTCGGACTAAGTGTCCCTTTGCTTTTGTTCTGTGTGAACATTCTAGTAAGTGTCTTTTCAAGTAAAAAAGAATAAGAGTAGAGTAGACTTAGACCGAACCACTATAAAAATTTTTGTATCTATCTTTCTTACTGCTTATTTATTTTATCCTTACTTTGCTAAAGTATCTGCTAAACTCGTTTAGCAAAGACTTACTGTCATTGCTCCTTTAGCCATTAACCTTTATTCTAAAATCTAAAGGGTTCTTTACTTAACAAATTCCGCTGCTAAATATTTTTAAAATATAAGAAACTCTTTTGATAAGTAAGAAGTGTTTAAAACTGCTAAGTTTTCTAAGCAATACTTAAATTTTGGAAAAACATTATCCAAGCCCCCTTCTAGTATTTTTCCTTCAGGACCTAACAGTATGTATTCATTATTCTAGAGACGTTTATTATCTTAACAATTATATCACACAGTAAATTGAAGAATAATAAACCAAACATTATTTATTAAATCAAAACATAATTACAAGTGCGTCATAACAATTATCAAATAATTGACTCCTAAAATATCCACTCCAACAACGTGCGCGCATGCGAGGTTTCCTCGTTTAAGAGTACAAGTAGGAATTTTGTGTTCTAATTTCTTATACTTTTTTCTTAAATATTTTTTTTTCTTATTTGAATTTAAAATTTTTGCTTGAATTGTATTTATTTAAAAGTAAAATATTGTTGTTTTCGGACTTTTCTTAATTTAAGAATTTCTTCTCATTTGTCAAAGAAAGAATTTTTGTGTTTTTAACATTAAAAATAATAACCGAAGTCAATGGTGTTAACACTCTCTCTCCACTTTACCAAACTTTTGAACCCAAATTTACTGATAGATCAAAACTTTATTTAAATAAATTTAGAATCATCCATGTGTGAAGCCCCAAACAAATACATTATATTTAATTCTGAGTGACTCTTAATTCCTAATTGTCTGGGATCTATGTTGTCGAAGTTCGAACATTGACAATAATATTGACTAAATCCTAAAATTGAAACAGAATATCACTAACAACATTTTGTGATCTTAATTTATGTAATATAATTATGGTAATTACATGACTCAATTATTTTCATGACTTTTATCTAGGTCGTAAACGAATCGAATTTGAGCGAATAGTAGTGTGTTCAGTATCTACTCTAATAATTTTTTTGATACTCGAATTCAAATTTAAGTATTTAGTCGAATATAATTTTGATACTTAGATTCTACTCTAGTTGAATTTAAGTCAATTACAAACTACTCACGAACACATAAATTTGGTGAAAATTTTCATAATAAATACAATTTTTTTTATTTTTTAGGATAAAAATTATATATAATTATTCATTTTATTTATCAACATTAGTTTTATAGTAACTTATTCAATATATATATATATATATATAATAATATTTAAATGTATTATTAAGATATAATTGATTGTATATTTCTAAAAAATGTTATGATATTTTAATATAAAGAGAAATATCAAATTACTCGCGAGTATAATCGAGCGAGTACTGATGTGCTCAGATTTTACTCGTTTAACTTATTGAATTTTAAATTAAGTATCAAATTTGATTCATTTTTATATCAAATTCGAATCAAGTCAATTAATTTTTAAATCAAACCCAAACAAATCACGAACAATTTGATTGGGTTTACAACCCTACGTTTATCGCGGAGAAACATTATGCGTTATGGTCTTGTTGTGTCGGCCACTTCAGCCTATATATTCACTAATTGCGTTAATTGCTTGTATAATTGTATGTAATGTACTATGTATAATAAATTTTGAGCCCAAGTAGTAATAATTTGGTGGTACGAAATCTTATGCTTTCAAGTTTGTGGTTGCTCTTTCTCTACCTTAAAAAAATACTACTTTTTATCTAAACTATGCTACTCTTAATAAAAATTGAATGAAGAAGAAATTTAAATGAATTATTTCATTATTGTATGCACAAGAGATAAATTTAGTCATGTTCAATTTATTTGAATAATTAATCCCTTTAATTGAGTTCTTTATCTTAATATATATGCTCCCTTTGGCCCATTCGTTTATGAATGCAAGATATAAAAGTGATATGATCTCACTCATTTTTAGACATTTTCAATGAACTAAAGCCTAAATTATAGAATTATTGCATATAATTCAATGTTTTAATTTATTTATTTTTTTAGCTTAGACATAATCTTTACACCCAAAATGTTACTTTTTCAATAGCGCCTCCGGTAGCAATCTTAGATTCTTAAAAAAAATGAATAATTTGTTTGTCCTTACTCTACTTTTTTATCTAAACCTTTGTTTTGTCTTTGTTTCCATTATATATATACATTAATACATATACACTAAATATTGTGTTTTTGGCCTTCACCTCTCTGCCTGTTTTGCACCTTAATTTTTTCTTTCTTTCTTTCTTTCTTTTGTACCGCACTCAAAGAAAAAGAGAAATATAACACCCCATCCCCCTACACACCCACCAACAGAGAGAGAGAGAGAGAGAGAGAGAGAGAGATTGATATTGTCTCAAAAAGTTTCATAATTACACTAACATATGTTAGATGTTCAATAGATACCACACATACATAAATATCTGCCTTCACTACTTCAATGAAATGATAATATTTCGACATTTTACAGATAAAATGAGCAACATACATACAACTTTTTATTAGGACAAACTCACTAGCAGGTGTTGCAAACCAAAGAGCCAACACCAATTACTTACAAAGCTGAAGTGATATATGTAATAGTATTGCCTTTTATCATGCTATCAAGCTCAATCACAAACCTTTCCATAGCAATGGCCGGCAAGCAAATTGGCACCACAATTCCATTCTCACCATTTTTGTTCTTAAAGGGTATGTAAAAGCTAGCCACCCCGGGAATGGCACCGACCCCTCCTTTCGCCGGACCACCGTACGCCGCCTTCCCCCACCCAAAATCAACGTCTCCGAACCCGGCACGTGTCACATCCGACACGAGATAAGTTCGCACCACCGTGAAATGTGGTCGCCCTTTTATAACCATAAGATCCGCAACCGATCTCATATACTCTTCCGTAACATCTTCCTTAGTTTTTTTCACTAGTTCCAATGCATACCCTAATGGATTTCGACAGAGTTTCTCTGCTGTCGTGAGGGCCACTGGGAATGCAAACGCATTCCCATAGTAACCCTTCGGAAGAGGAGGGTTAAACTTTGTGCGTGCGTTGACAATACAAAGCACACGCACCTCCTCTTCCGGATCAGGTTGCAGAGCACGAGTACGACATCTCCATAGACAAGCGGTGAGAACTTCAAATGAAGAACACTTTCTGAGATGAGGTGGAACGAATCGTCGAAGGGCACGAATCTCGGTGGGCCCGAAGAAAAACGAACGGTGGGCCATGTCATCGAGAGGAATTATGGTCCCTTTTGTGTCGGCCACCTCATCATACTCATGGTGTGTGCAAGAAACTTGTTTCACGTCCCTTGCCTGAAGTAATTCTCTTTGCCACACCGGAGGAATGGATGGAGCATGTGCACCTCTTGCTATTTCGCCTAATGCAGTCATAAATTGTACGAGTCCTGAAGCATCACACATGGTGTGATTAAGGCGGAGAGCAAATATGTATCCTCCACACTTGAGACGTGTTACCTACGAAAAAAATTGTAAAATTGAGTTAAAAAGTTTAAGATTTATAGATTCAGAATGTATAACGTTAGATTGCTAAAATCTAAAACCTCTAAATTTAGAGTCAAAACAAACAGATTCTTTATCACTTATCGAGAGTGATTATACAATTAATCGAACTAAACTCGTGTCTAATTTCAAAGCTAAATATATTATTACTATGACTAGAAATAGTCGACCATCTCATATATATATATATATACTCATAGATGTGTTGGAATATATGAATGATAGACTGATTATTATGCACAATTAACATACAAAACCGGCAAATTACATAAAAATTATGTGATTTTACATAATTATATTGTATGATCATATAAAACAATATCAAACTAATTATTGTGAGAAGATAACAAACAAACAAACAAACGCGCGCGCACATGCACAAACATGATGATGTAAAATACCTGAATAAGGAGCAAAGGACAGTTGAGGACTCCGCCAGAGCCAGGAACATCAAAAAGAAGTTCCTCCAAACATGGAAATGGAGGTTGAAGAGCATCACCAAACTCCTCAAGGGTGACATCAGCATCAGCTTCAATGAACATCACTCCCTCGCCGGTACACTCCACCATCAACTTCCGGCCGGAACCTTCCCGGAGGCGGCCGGCGAACGGATAATAAAACACTAGAGTCTTTGCCAATGCCTCTCTAATGACCTTCACAGGGTCCATGCCACGTCTCATCATGAACTGATCTTTCCGGTAAAATTGGATGACCGGAATTTGGAATCGGAGACCCTCTTGGTCGTCTATGTCGGAGAGAAGTTTGAATTCATGAGGCGTCGGCTTCGCCGGAGTTATTAGCTCCGGCGAAAGGCGTGTCACCTTGAAGACTAAGGAGCTGTTTGGAGTTGTCATGAAAAAACTTTGTTTGGTGATATAATTTTGAAAATGATTAGGATGAGAAAGTGTGAGAAATAGAGGTAGCTAGTGGAGAGTTGAGTGAAGGTAGTTATGATATGTAGTTGTATTTATAGATGGGATTTGAGTGCTTTATGTATGTGTAACACATGCATGACATGGGGGGTGGGGGTGGGGGTGGGGATGGGGTAAGAAATAATCATGTACTCCCTTACAAATTGAAATTTTGTTGAAAAGGTGTAATTTGGGTGGGCGGCGATATATGTGGTGTTGACAGTTGAGTAGGGGTGGGGGGATTTGTTGAGGTGTTTGCAGTGCAAATGTGTAGTAAAATAGCCATGACCAACTTAAGAAAAAATCTTATTTTTCTTTTGGAAGAGGTAGGGTAGATGGAGTAATGAAGGTTTGAACGATGGCAAACAAGTTTTTGGATAGTTTTAAAATCAATTCAATATTAGGAGAACTTGCATCACCTAAATTTTTTATAATAAAAAAAAACATTTGAACATCACTTGAACAGTTCATTAGCAGTACAAAAATTAAAAACTAAAAAAAGAAAATTAGTTAAACTAAAAGGTGATAATCTACCAATCAATATCTCACTTTTTACTATGTTTTTAAGATGACAAATATATTCAATTATATCCGTTAGTAATCCTAGAAGATCGAAGAAGAAGATTTAGGATACTACACTTGTAGATTAGGATTTTTATAAGAAAAATAAATTAGTTACTAACTTATAAGTATACGATTTGACACTCACCAAGGTAATCACGTTCATCACTTATTTTCGTTGAAAAATAAAAAACAATAAAGAAAAAAAAAACATATATCTAATTTCTTTGAATATGTTATACTAATGACTTAATATGATAGGAACTTTCTTTTTTGTATTTTTTTTTCCCCCTTTAAAGGATTTTGGGAGGGGTGGGGTTGGAGAAGAAAATAATTGGAAACATCAACAGCTTTCTTATCCTTTTGATTTTTTGAGTAAAGTGGTGGTTGGTTGATAGGAGTTTTTGGTGAATTTCTTGGCTGCTACGACCAAATAGTTGCATTAATTTTGTTGGGCTAGCTATCATTAGCTTTTTCTACCACCATTCGCAAATAATGTAGTTGCTATATGTTGCTTGCATTGAATTAAATCATTATTTATGTGCTTATTTGATATTCTTATTTTTTTAGTTAATGATTTTTGTCTTTTGACTGAGCAAAAGATCCTACTGTGTGTTTTTTATGGAATTATGGTAATTTCTTTTGCTAAAAAAAAAAGATCTTATAAAAAATATATTCAATTTTTGTTGATGAATTCACTCTCAACTAACTCAGTTTGCGAACAACTCGTAAATATGTGTGTGTTTATAAATAGAAGTATAGATATACTCCGTTAAATATAGTAACAAAAGCAAGATACCTTGAATTAAAATAATTTTTGAAATATGTTAATTCCTTACACTTTTATAGTAGAATAAAATGATAATATGATTATAACTTCTACTCCACGTTCACTACATATAATGTTGTTGACCTCCCATAAACCTTATGTGATTAACATACAATTTTTAGATTTAATGTTTTTGGAATTGAACAGTTTCATTCATTAATAAAAAAATAAAAATAAAAATTTTCTTTTGCAGAAAATACATGTCTATTGGTAAGGATAATTTATTAACGGAATAAAGGAATCTTTTGCAGTTTCATTGGCTAGTGAGTAGTAATTTTCCAAAATGGAAGTTTGCATTAGGCTTGGGATTCTGATCTGCTTAGCACAAAATTCATAGATTTATTTGGTTTTTAAATCTTTCAATTTTTTTCCCGTACCAAAATGCCTCTTTTGTTAATTACTTTGTGCCTAAAAACCTTTAGATATAATATATTGTGTAGTTAAATTTCATTTTTTAATAAAATAATTTATTGCGATAAAAAAGGAATAATTTGTTGAGGATGATATAATGAATTAACTAATGTATATATGGAAATAATAACTAGGATGAATAAAATATACACTCTTCATAGAAAATTATTTTTCTGTTAGGTAAAAGGAAGAAGATGTCTTTTTTTTCATTTTTAAGATTTTTTTTTTTTTTTTGCATAGAAATGGGAGCTTGGGAGCGTGAAAATATAATAATAGTAAGTACAATTCAAGTTACAAGAAGTGTTAACTAGCTTTCAATATTGATTTTTTAACACTTAACAAGTTCTATTTGTTTAAATTGTGATCGATCCTCAATTACATCACCATTTATAAATTACTTGAAACATAAACGGACATTTAGATATTTTATATACCATATGCATATAAAAAATGAAATTTAAATGTATTTTATGAAGTGTTTAGTCAACTGATAGGGCATTTTTTAAAATCATTATGAAAGAAGTCACGGTCTAAAATTCATATATTTTTACACACATTTATAATTGTAATTAATAAAACTTAAATTTTCACCTTCTTTATTTTCTTTAAAAAATGTGATCATATGACTATTTTAAACACATAATCATTTTATCAGGTAGTGCGCTTTAATTTATACTTAAAATATAAATATTATGTCTATTGATGAGTTGTCTGTATGTACCACTATAAACTCTTAAAAAAGACGATGACAACTAAAATCTTAAACAAGAGAATTTTCTCACACCTAAAATTCTCTCTCACATGATATTTTTATTAACCAAAAAAAATAGAAAGTTACAAACACTTTGTTGTTCGTACCTTTTGGTGCACAGGTTCCTTTTCTTTTTCTTTTCTTTTTTTCTCTTTTATACATCCTTAAATCTCAACCACATTAATTGAAAAATATCTTCAAATTAATAAAGGCATATGAATTTTCTTAGAAATTCTTTTGACTTCTACAGGCATGGATAAAAAATTTCTTTAGCGTGCCAAAAATTACTTAATCCTTATAGTAATTTAAGGGAAAAAATCAATTTTAGACATCACAAAAAGTTCTTTTAACTTATTTTTTATATTTTTAAATTTATATATTTGACATTTTTGAAAATTATAATAATATATTAAAAATACAAATACTAATGTACACGACTGAATTACTCGACTATATGAATCACTCGATTGACAATTCAAATATAATATTAAAAATATAGTGGCACCTACAATGTTAATGAGGAACGATGATAGTGACAACGATAACAATGAATTGTGATAATGATGGTGGTGGGGTGGAGGCAATTATGGTAGTAATAATGATGTGGTGGCTGCAGGGGCAATGGTGGTGGTGGCACAACAAGAAGTACGAGAGCAATGCGACGGTGGTAGGGGTGTTGTGACGATGATGGATGGTAGTGGCTATGATTGATTAATGGTACTTTAGGTTTTTTGGAATGTTTTTTTCATATTGATTGTGTCATTCATTTTTTTAAAAATACTTAAGTAAATATAAAAAATATGAAAAATATTTTTTTAACTCTAGATTTTCAATTATGCAACAAATATTAAAAAATAAGTTTTTATATTCAAGCAACAACAAATAAAAAAATTCCATCTAGGATCAAATAAAACTTTCCATGCGTCTTAATTTACTTTGAAAAAATGTTTTTACTTATTATAAAACTACTTCAATTAGTCAATAAATGTTAGTTCAACTGATAAAATTCAACAAGTATTTTTCTTAGGATGAGAGTTTGATTTGTAAGTATCAAAATAATCTTTAAAATAGACCGATAGTATACATTAACCCTGAACTAAAGAGTTTTCACCCCCTAAACCTGTCACCAAAAAATGAAAAGTACTTCAATTAGTTATATGCGGGTTCAAATTCTTGAACAATGTACCACTTGAATGTAGCCACAAAAATTAAAAAACTCCACTTGAATTAAACTAAATTACATTGCTGTTAAGGAACTTAATAAATAATTAAGTCAACTGATCCATATATTAGGTAACCAGATAAAAAAATTATATCAACTTATATAGCAAAGATATACTAGTACAGTTCTTTAGCTAGGTAGTTAGATGAATAAACTAGTCTAATACATAGCTAGTTAGTATTGACTTACAAAATTATGATGTTTTATAAACAAGTACTTCTTAGTTACGCATAATTTTATATTAATTTTACTAAATCTGAATCTGTTGATATTACAATAGATAAAAGTGGATTTTATTATTTCTAAAAGTGAGACAAAATGAAATTTAGAAATGATCAAAGCGACCACTCAACCATAAAATCCCTCATGGAATATGTTTTATTAAAAAAGAAAATTTCCCAAAAATAAAAGCTATTAGTAATTGATTATTAAATCCATCAACAAATATGTTTTATTCATTTTGTTCCAAAATTACATATATATATATATATATATATATATTAGGATAATATTATTTAGAAATTAAATAATTTTATTTATAATATGAATTTATAAAAATATAAATAAAAATTTGTATTTAATAGTAATCTTCATATTTGTCATGATTGTTCAATTCAAAAGTATTAAATGCAAACAAATTTACTTGTAATTTTGAATTAGAAAATTTTACAGTAGAGTATAAAAGAGTTCGTTGGATCTTTATTCATTCCATAGCATTAAAATTTGTGTTAATGCGCATTTCATATTATTAAATCTTGAGCTAGTGATCGAACTACAAAAATTTAATTTTATTTTGTACTTATGTAGTATCAGTTATGTAGTATATGTACGTGGAAATAGGTAGGAAATTAATTGGAAAATTAGTAGTAATCAATTAATAATTCTTAATTGAGTCAACTCCTTTTATTTAACTCATAAAGAAGCACTAGTGAAAGTACAAAGCAATGTTTGTTTGAAGTGTGAATGCCTTGAAGCATTCAAAGCACGAGCTTCTCACCTATTTACATGAAGCTGATTGGTAGATCTAAATATTATATTAAATAATAAATAAATTAAGCTAATAAATAAATAATTGTATGCATCTGGTTTATTGACTTAAAAAGCAAAGATTGTGTACAATTTCGAGCTATTTGCACAGAAATTGCATAAAAATAAGAATGTTGAATCTTGAAATTGAAACAGGACCAACAACTAGTGAACCAAGACCATGCAACTTTTGGTTTGAATTATAAAGAGAAAATGACAAAGACACATACAATTCTCATATCTTTCCAAATTAGTGGACAAGTCTTCTGACCAAAGACTAGAAGTGTGCAACACAATTGAACTCAAATTTAATTGCCATAAAAGTAGCTTTCAATTGTGAACAAAAACAAGAAAAACATACCTTTTAATAGTACTTGTAATTTGTGTAGGAATTTTTAGATAATAATATCCTATCTAATTTTAAAAATTATAGTAGTAATAATATGTCTACGAATTTTTGGACAATAATCTCCTATCTAATTTTTTTAAAAATATATTATTGTGGTTAATAAACAATGTTTGGTTATTATCGGTTCAATTTATGTTTTAGGATACAAATATATTATGTATTTCAATATATTAGAAAATTGACATTATCAAAACAAAATGGTTGCTACAGAGTAATTGTGACTTCAGCGAAATTTTTAGTGACAAAAATTATTTTTACTGACATTTATTGTTCTAACAATTTTTTCTAATATTATTGAATAAGTTTATAAGAGTATGTTATAACATTATTGGAAAATCTCAATGGTATCTTTTTTTCTCCAAAAAGGAGTTAGATCGAGATTCTATTTTAATTAATTAAAATAACTCGAACAAAGATAGACATTTTTCCAAGTACATTCGTTGCAACGAGCCACTCATGCAAAAGTTTTTGACTAACGGAAAACTGGTCAACACAATGCGAACTAACAAAAAGAAGAAAGAAGAAATATAATAAAGGGTTAATGGATGAGAAAATAGAAAATATAAAGTCTAATGATTAAGTTTATTATTCATTTATTTTAATTTTAGATTCATTAAAGAACCGAAAACATAAAAATCAAAGTAGTTAAACATATCCATCCATTTCTTTTTTGATGTATTCGATTATAAAACCATAACCAAGAACCTTATAATTACTTTATAAATTCTAAATTATTACTCTAAAACAAGATATTCATTACTCCTTTTGTTTAACAAAGAGAGTTACATTTGAATTTTATACGAATATTAATATTGCATGATTATGAAACTCTTTTTGAAAATCTCATTTTCTAATGTAACATTTTTTTTGTAGGTGGGAGGGAGTATATACAAAAAAAACGAAGGAAAAAAAAAAGAAGAAAGAAATAGAAAACCTCTACTTTTATGAGTTTCTAAGTTCAAATATGAGTTCCACATTTTATGCTTTATAAATTTGTATGGTATGTATTAAAAATTACACAAATACGAATACACACAAATATACGAGTGTAAGTTAAAATGACGAATTGTAATATTAAAACTCATAGAAACATTACATTTGTAAAATACTCCCTCCCAAAATAATAATCACGGTCACGAGAAGGATCTAGAGAAGACTTATATGTACTTTTTCACACACTTAGCATACATCTCAATCAAAGAATTTATCAAGCATGATTAACGAGCATTTTCTACAAAATTTTCTCAATGGGAAACAAGACTAGTAGGCTCTGAACTTTGAATCTTCTTTTAATTTTCATTGCAATTTCTCAAGCTCTAGTTTCAACCAACTAACCTAAAGTATCTCTGTCTATTCTGTTATTCTTTATTCTCCAATTGTTTAGTTTTTGTTAGTTGGGATTCAATATCAAATATTGCGATAAATTTATCATAACAGTATCATAATAAATATCACTATCATTAAAATTATTTTAAAATTCAACCACTTTGAATCTCAAAGTTATTTTAATGATAGTGTGGCATAACCTGAATCTTTAAATTATGTAAAATCAAGAAATATGCTAATTAGTCATATATGATACCATCAAAGTAAAACACATGCTACTAAGAGTCTAAAACAAGTGTTCCTAAAAAAATTAATCGCCACTAAATGAATTGTAAAAGTTTTACCAAAAGTATAATTATTCTAAAAGCATAACTTTTACTCTAACAAAATTATTTGATATTGGTGGTTAATATATTTCATAGTAGTCGTGGTTGATTGTACTAAATCGAAGTCATTTATGTTTATTTTGTATTATAGAATTCAACACATTGAGGTTGAAATATAACGTCTATCTACAATCATATTCATTGATGTCACGGGTTTCTTCTTCTTTTGTTTTTACTCAAAAGGTAAAAAAGAAATTCACAATCCGGAAAGACTTGAATTGATATTTGAGTACCATTTGAATAACATAACTAAAACCACAAGCTTTTGATTGCTTTAGACTTGAGGTGCCTTCTATATCCACCATTTCTGTTGCAAAGGAAAAACTGAAGCAAAAGAGGAATGAAACTTGCCGATTTTGCTCACCTGAAATGTTTGTAATCCCCGACACACAGCTCACCTTAGACCAACACAAGGTTCATGAGTTTGTTGACGATAAGAAATCCTTACAGTTGCACATCCATGCTTGAAGTACAAAACAAAATTAACTCAATACAGTATAGCTTAATCGGCAATTAATCGCGCATAGTTCTGGTTTATAATTTTTAAGTACGACAATAGCTATATTTAGGACAACATCAAATCAAGCAAAAACTTGAAGCCATCAGGTTTACCTACACAAAAACAATATCACCCAAATGTTACAGGTGGCTTTCAGAAAATTTATAGAACTTAATAATTATTGATTGGCTCAAACTAATCCACCAACTATAGCTCGGACTTCAGAGCAGATTCAAACTCGAGAAAAGTTCTGACTTCATAGCGGCAGCAAGGAGAGAAGAAACAATTTAATGGAAACCAGCTTAGTGATGAGAAGATCAACATGAAACATCCCTGATCCCACTGCTTAAAGTAAAGGTATGTGCTCATTGTTCAGCGGATTTATCATCTTATCTGGGTCGGAGAACACAGCAAACCTGAAGCATCTACCCCGATAGTTGCAAGATCACACACAGTACAAAGCTGCCCGTCTTGGCTTGGGATGAACCTTGAACTACAGTATGGGCATGAGACATCTTTCTGTCCTCTGTAAATTGGAACATATGTTGTTCCACAAACCACAAAAGGATTTCGGAAATCATAGTTCAGCTGAGATGAATCATTCATGCTCTTCTCAGCAGCCTGCAGCACTTGCCTGGCCGTCTTTGCTTGGTTCTCGTTAGTTGGGTTGGTCTCTAGAAGTCTTCTGGCAAAGCTAGCAGCTGTATTAAGGTTCTTAGCCTTAAAGCATACAGTCATTGCATTTTGCAGTGCTAGCCTCAAATGCGGTGGTTGAAGGTTGCAGTGGGTGAAATAGGCAGCAAGCTCCTGCTGGCGGATTGGATCTTCTTTGAGTTCCCTTCTCTTCAGCTCCATCTGCAGGCCCAAAACATACTCCCTCACTATAATTATTAATTCCTTAACTTCGTCAACCTCCCTCCTTGACTCAACCACAATCAAGGGTATCGTGTGCAGAATATTAAGGAATAGCTTCAGAGCTTCGGTGAATTTCCCAGCTGTAGTTGCTTTGTAACCAGCCTTTAGTTTCTCTTCCAATTGCGAGAAATTGAAAACTAGTGCAGGTGGTCCCCTTACATTAGGACTAGCAGACTCGGTCCAACCCCGTTCCACCGCCACTGATAACACTGGAGCAGATGCAAATGCACGTACATAAGTATGACTGCCATTGTGAAGGTCAAGAAACATCGACTTCAAAGGACCAAAGTTTCTTATTCCCAATTGCCGGCTCAACAGCCGCATAGCAGTGTCAAAATTGCCAGCTGCAGCATGCTCAGCAGCAAGAGACGATCTTTGAGTCCAAATCTGGCTTACAGCAATTCCAGGAGTTGGTGCAACAAATGCCGCACGAGAGTTTACAGAAGCCCTGGGAGTATCTGCCTCCGGAGGAAGCTCCAGATCCTCAAGGTCCCACCCACCATCTTCCTCATTTTCCTCAGGCGACCCATCTTCCAAAACTGCAGCTAAATCACCATTTTCCAAGGCATCCACATCGACCATATCTAACTCTTCACCCCAGTCAGCATCCGCAGCTTCTTCGTCTTCCTCAGGAGCACCCTTACCAATATTGTCCAGCCCACCCTCAAAAATGCCTCTCATGACTCTCAGGAGGGGCCAGTCTCCACCACATACAATAGGGGCCGGGGGCATAAGGAGTGATGGTTCCTTGCGATTCGTTAAGGTTGGAACATTATCTCCCAACTCAGATGCTAGTCGTTCAGCAACATCATGTAGTCCATGAATAGAAGCAGCGATATAAGCAAGTGGCAAGTGCCCAGAACTCTCCAAGATCTTTACACGCTCTTGAATGTCACCAAGATATAGAGCATTATGAAATTGACCCATCACATCATTCTTGACTTCAGCAATTTTGAGCATCTTGGACAGTTTATCTGTATTTCCTGTTATAAGATAGAGAAAAGACAACCTTTCAAAATTCTTCGTCCTTTGGTACGCATACTCCACAATACCTGCATTACCCTGGCGAAGGGCCTCAACACCCAACCTGTACCAGTGATCCTTCTCATCAATTTCCTTAGCTGCAGCAACTGCAGTTTGAATATTTCCACTTTCCAGTGCCAAACTAAAACGAGTCCTCTCATCTTTTACAAAATGAAGAGCAACTTCAGGGAACCCCTTCTGCTGCAAATAAGCAATCATTGCTTGACCACAGAGCTGAGAGTTTCTTATCATACTCATAACATGGTCATATTTTTTCTTCAACAAGGACAGCTTGAAAATATATTCTGTTGCATCAATAACTATCACCCTGTTCTTTCCATCACGATCCAAGCAAAAGATCTTATTGCCAGAAACTTTTGTGATGTATATTGGAACATCAAGTGTCTTTATTATTCCACTATCTCCATTAGGTAGGCAGTACTTGATGTGATTAAGAGTCGTGTAAATAAAAACTCCATTGTCGTCCCAACCGCCACTCTTCACTCGGATTGTTTCATGAAGGGTGCATTGGTGCACAAGCTTCTTACTAGCAATCACAATAGCGTGTTTGCTAAGCAAGGCAACGCTCTCCATGTCATTTGACCAGACAATATACTTCACAAAAGATGTTTGAAGATCACCAAGAACCAACCTTTGCTGGAGGTCAAATATGACCACTCTGTCCTCCGCTCTACAAAGCAGGTTACCTGTTCCGGCATAAAATATTGCATCAGTAGCTATGGGTAGGACACTCTTCTTGACGATCTCATTCTTCAGATTCTTGACCAACACTTGATTGCTAGTTTTGTCAAGCACTGCAAACCGATTTCGAGCCACAAAAATAGCAGAGCCCCCAATGCCTCTTTTTGCATCTTGAACAGTATCTCCCCTGCTAATGCTGTCTCTAGGTATGATGTAGAGTTCATAAGATCCTCCATCAATATCAGAACAGATAAGAATAGCATTTTCAGTAGGACTGTATGACAAAGTTCGCGGACTCTGATTCAAAGTAGTAGTGCCAGGACGTCTGATAGGAATGACTTGTGTTTCTCTCTGAGTTGAAAACTCAAAGAACCGCAGAAAGCGATCCTTTGCATAAAACATGGCATCGCCACTTACAGAGTATGCAGGCCTTTCTCTCTCCAACTTAAAGACAATCACACCACTGTCATGACCAGCTGCAAGCAGATTCATTTCGGGATGAGAAGCGAGAATCCAAAACCGGTCATGCTCACGACGGAAAGTCTGGATGGCGGTCCGCTTTGTTGCATCCCAAACACGAAGACTTTTATCTTCTGAGTTGGAAACAATTATATCCTGCTTGGCATGAAAAAGGACACATGAAACATTATTCATGTGCCCTCTCAATGTATCCACTTCCCATGCCTTTGTATCTGAGACGAAAAGAAAATTCGTAATAATCTCTCAAGCAATTGATAGATTAATCATGTGAAGAAAAAATAGTCCATGTGAATCAAACTTCGGGCAAACTTTTCCATGGTATCTATTTAAATGAAACGTGAAAATTTAAAAGAACATTATAACTAACCATTCATACGCCACATCTTAACTTGACGATCATCTGCTCCCGAGACGATTAGAGGCAATGTGGGATGAAATGCAGCCCAATTGACACCCCGATCATGGCCTTCCAATACATACTTGACCACAGCATCAACACCACCAAAAAAGTCAGTGTTCATCTGACTTAAACGCAAGATATCGTCAGCAGGGGATGCTGTCTTCTTCCTAAGAGCACCAATATCCCAGACACGAACTGTCTGATCAAGTGAGGCTGACACAACCAGGTCATCTTTAGGGTGGAACAAAGCGCACATTACATAATGATTGTGCCCAGTGAGAACAGAAATACAAGTACGTGACTGCCAGTTCCATATTCTAATAGTCTGGTCATCACTTGCACTCACAATCCAAGGATGCTCATGATGAAATTGCACAGTACGAATGTAATCGAGGTGCCCGAGAAGAGTAAACAAGCACCTATGTAACTTGTAGTTCCAAACTTTGATCTTATAATCATCTCCTGCATAAAACAACAATTCCACAAAAGCAAAACTGTAACTGCCACCAGAGAGCATTCATCAAACTATAGTGAAGGCAAGGTCATGACAACTTTTCACAAATCATATTGAACCATTTGTCTCATTGACAAAAATGAATGAAAATTGAAAGCTTTTTAACTTGAAATAAACCCAAATACACTAAAGTTCAGATGTCCAACACGAAGAAATTTTGGACACTTCAAAATTGATGGTTTCTCTTGTATAAGACAATTCTTCCGCGGGTGTATTCGGGAACTACTTTTTCTAAACAACTTAGAAGTAACAATTGAAAACACCTGCGAATCAACTTTAAGTTGCAACCTGAAAGTCGGTAATTAAGTTAAAACAATTCATAAAGGTGTTTGGTGAATAATGAATTAAAAGTTAAAATAAATTGTAATATCACTAAATTACACATTTGTATTAGTAAAGAAATAGATTGGTGAATTTCTATAGGGGATTGAGAGGGTGGTGTTGGTGGTCCTGGTGATGTTGGTGGGTTTCAGATGGGGTGGGGTTGGGGATGGGGTGAAGTCAGTGTGCCTAGTGATGGATGAAAATTTTTCGAAGGGGGGATGAACAAATTATAATGTCGAAAAACTTATCTAGTCAAACTCGATAGTATTAAATTACCGATATAAGAGCTGGTTACACAAATACAGCAAAAATTCCATACATTCACAATTCTACCCTACAATTCACAATTCACACAAGTCACGGAGGATTATAAATGGGATGAAAGAACTTATTTAACCTAAAACATCAACACTGATTCTAGTTTTACTATTTAATACTCCTCAGTTTCACATTTTCGGACCAAAATGAGCTGTTTTTTTATCCCAAACAGATAATCAAACTGAATTAAGCAGTCATTAGAAGTCTCACAAGTGAAAACAACACACAAACGCTTCTTGCGCATAACAACAAATAAAATTTAAATATGAATTAAATATAAATTTCAAGATTCAAATTAGGTGTTATGTAGACAAATAATCTATTTAGTATTTTCTTAAGAATTTTTTAAGATACCAAGAAAAATACAAATTTATTAATATAAGTTGTATTCTGAGGTGCCAAAAATTAAAGTATGCGAACACTAACATAAATAACCGGCATTTAGCATGTAATGCTCAAGAAGAGAAAAAAAATCCAAAAATAATTAAATTCTTATGGAATTACCTATCTTTTAGAGAGGAGGAAGTTTATATCCGAGCAGGCACATATCATGTGCACATAAAACATGCACACACACACTCACAGATTTCGAAAAACAGAAGGGTGCATGGGCACCACCAATCCCTTGCTGCATCCACCACAGGATGGGGCTGCAGGAAGAGTGAAATTTGGACAATCTTATACGAGGGGCATAATAGTCCCTAAATGTAGCCAAACTTACTTTTCAAAAACAATGTAGAAGCCATTTTTCAAGAAGTAACAAAACCTTACTTCCTAAACGTAATTTCTGGTAGAAAAAAGGTCACTAACAAACAAGTCAACAGTAGAAAATGACTTAAAGTCAGGGAGGAACAGGCACTAAATCATTACGTATGTATTGCACTAATAGCTAGCTCATGATTGACAAGTTGTAACTCAACCAGAATATTTTTCTATATGACCAAAATCAAATTTACATAGACTCAGACGGAGTGTCCAGTCGGATACCGGTAATTTGAAGAATCCAACATGGGTACGCCTCAATTTTGACACACTTTTACACTAAATTGAAGTGTCCCACACTCATACCTTTGTCCAAGTGTCGAGTGTCATACACAGGTTCTTCGAGGCAAAACGAAGGGGCCATGGAACATAGGCTGAGATGACATGGTTGCTAATAACTGCTTTTCACATTCATATCCCTTTCCCTTTTTGATATCTTCAACTTTTGTACTAGCTTATTAAGAATATCTTCCTCAGTTTAAGTAATTACTTATCTATTTCAACCATAATTGTTGGATTAGCGACTTTATTGCCAACTGCTCAAAAAACTGAAACTACTAAAAAGTCTACATATCTTCTTGAACTTAATCACAAAGTTAAAAATGTGTGCTTGTCACAAATTTGGGTGAATCAATGAACCCAGCGAATTTAATGTCCCAATTAGCACATTTGCCATTGGATAATAACCCAACATTTGTACAACAATAATGAAGGGTTTCTAATATTACAAATAATAAAAAAGATTATACCTCCCGAAACAAAAAGGGGCTGAGATTTGTGAAAATGAACACCACGAACAGGCCCATCATGTTCATCAAACCTGTCAATGAGTGTCCCCATTCTGTAATCCCATAGCTGGATAACACCACTATGAAGACTCGCGAGGATCCAAGGTCTCTTACTGTGAAAACTTAGTCCCTTCACTCTATTACTCTTCGTTTCAAATTTCGTCAACATTTTCTCCAATCAAAGTACAAAATCAAAAACCTAGTTCCACATTCATCAAACAAACCCAACATCCCAAATCAGATCCAGCAAAATTGCACATTCATAATCACATAACTAACAAAATCAATTACAAACTGAAATCCTAACGAAATGAATCAAAAATCCATCTATTTAAAGACCCAGATTCCATTAATTGAAATGAACTAAAGTAATTGAACTTTTACCTCAGATTAGCAAATTTCTGGTACGGATCAGATTCAAAACTGTATCACCTTTTGGGCAGAGAAACACATGTAGATGTAGATAGAGAAAGAGAGATTTAGAGAGAGAAAGATTTAGAGAGAGAAATTTACAGTATCATGGTTCGCGAGCTCGAAGAGAGATGAACGTTTTGAAGAATTCGTGCGTTATATTTTCACAGAGAGAGAAGATCTGTTTAGATGTGTAGTGAAAATGAAAAATGTAAACCCGAAAATGATGAAAATATTTGCGAATTGTAAGCCGTTGGATTTATAATAAACGGCCATTAATTTTCTGCAGAGATCATCATATTAATAAGAAAAGTATTACTGCGGACCGCATGACACGAGTATATGCTTTTAACATAAGCAAGTTTTCAAATCACACATTTTTTCTTTTAGGTAATATAGAATAAAGATTTTTAATTTAATTGTGATATAACTTTATAAAATATATATCTTAAGAACAATTTTGTGTATTTTATATTGTAATTTGAAATTATTGAATTGAAAATTTATATTTTAATTAATGTGAAATTAAATATATCTCTAATTTTAAAATGGAAAAGTAATTTATTTTTTAAAACAACTTAAGCAAGTTATAAAACTTGGATCTATCCAAGTTATTGTATGTGTTTATCAAAATTTGAAAATAAAAAATAAATTAAATTGGATCTATAACCGAAAAATGGTTGAGAATTTAGATCTGGAGGACTAGTAGACTATAGTTGTTTATATAGTTGACTTTATGGTTTTTTCGCTGTTTGTCTAGTGATATACAAAAGTGTATACCGAGATTGAGTGCATTTATTTGTATCAACTTTTGTATAATCAAAAATGAAATTGTTACAAAATCTTCTCTATTTGTGTTTGATTTAGTTAGTTAATTTCGTTATTTTCCGCGGCTTCTGACCCTCCATGTAACCCAAAAAAAACATTTATTTTTGGTTGATTTGGTTAAAAGAATAATCTCTCCGTTTTAGAAAATGGATTTCTTTTTCTTTTTATGGTTAAAAAAGAATTTTGACTCTTAGCTCTATTTTTTACGCTTGGTAAAAATAAAAAAAATAATAAAAATAGATGACTTACGTAGAGTAATACATAGAACACTAAAAAGAAGTAAAGAGGGATGACAGCATTGCAAGAACCTTTTTTTCGTACTCTAAATACTTCATGAGGTATATACCTCATGAGGCTTTTTCTAGTTCTATTTACCATAAACATCATAATTTTATTTTAAAATTCTGTGGATTTGGTTTGGAGAGACCTGAAGCGAGAACACTGCAATATTCCGCTAAAAACTTGGAGAGTCTCCTATGTTCTCTTCCCTCCCTTTCAACATGTAACTTACAAACAAGCCGGAAGTAAACCTTTGTCTTAACATTTCTACATATTTCAACTTAAATTTTAATACTAATAATTACACTGCAATCATCTAAAACTCTAAAATTTAAGCCGAAACAAACCGAGTCCACAATAAATATAACAAAAAGAAAAGAGACAAAAAACTAAATATTCATGTTTTCACGCAAGGGGACGATAACATTCTTTATCGAAAGTTACATTGTTTTTCTTATATATTACAAACGAAAGCTCAACGGACAGATGGTAATATTAGATGTCCAGAGAACTTCGAAATGTATAGCATTTTTCTCTCAATCATATCTTCTTTTTCTCACTTGTTCTTTCAAGTTGCTTTACTGCGTTTTCTATTATGTCTTATTTACAGTCCACCAGGTGAAAATACACACAGAATAACATTTTTACCTATTCAACGGTTACATACAGATTTGACCAATAAAAGAATGGCACGAGAAACAACGGAAACAGGTGAATTATGAATATTCCTGCATTAAAAATGAAATAACAATTAAACAGGGAAAATGTCTTGTTGAAAAATATTTAACACCAGTTTGATTCATGTAAACAAAATTAAATAGCTTAAACGCAGAAATATGACTAAGACTACAATCATTTTTACTGAAATTCTGGACTCACAAGAGTTTAGATGTACTCCATATGATGTTGCAGGAGAGTAATACAGAGAAATGATCTTTCTTCAGATTTTCAACTATGAAACTTTTTTTAGAATTGAATGTTCGTGTGGGAAGAAGGTAGTTTGACTTGGGATCTGGGTGCACATAGAGCTATAATAGAATTCAAACAGTTCGAGATTCGTTTGGGGTCGATTCGAAAATCAATCGACTCAACTCGAGGTCAATATAAAAAAAAAACCAAACTTAATACCCTATTTGAAATTCGATAACTTAAATGAACTGAGCACAAGAATACTAGCTCGAATATATTTGTGAGTAATTCAATTACTCTTTTTATACGAAAATATTATAACATATACTAAAATTTTAGGGTCAATTTTGTCCTGAAAATTTATTTGAGTATAATATATATTGTATAAATTATTTTAGAAGTGATATTTGTAAATAAAATAATTATTACATATATAAAATGTATTATAAAGTACAAAAACTTGAATAAATATAATTTATATTTTTTTAAAATTTATCAAATATAAATACTCGCGAGTAATTCGTGAGTAGCTCAAATTTGATTACAATAAAATCTGAGCATCAAAATAGTATTTGGTCTATTACTTGAATTCGAATTCGAATATCGAAAATTTAATTAGAGTAGAATCTGAGCACACTAGTATCTCGTTTACGCCCCTACGTACACATTTTTTGATATATGATTAGTCATAACACTATATAACAAACACACTGAATTTTACTTTCTAGTCCCCGAAAAGCTAAACACCGGAAAATGCACTTACCTTCATATGAGGGTGTTTAAGTATACTATCAAGAAGTAAAAGCAAAAATCCTATCAGCAATCTTTGTGCGACATATCGGGCACTCAGTACATGCAAGAGAACATGATTTACATACTGCAAAAAAAATATGATCAGCAAAAACTTAGATAAGTGGGCTTTGAGATTTTAAGTCCATGATAGCTTGACTTACAACAAAAATGTCGGCAAGGAAGAAGCATCGCAGCAGTTGTTGATTCAAAACATACTTTACATACATGAGAATTTGCATCTCCGTTTGGTAGGTGCATGAGTTCTTTTTCCTTCATCTCTTGCATTCGAGCCTGAACAAATTAATATCAATAAAATAAAACTAAGACAGCCACATTAAAGAACCCTCTTAAGGATTTTGAAACCATGCTTACCCACTCTAGTATTTGAACTTTAGAATTAAACTTCAGTACCGACAGTAATGTTAAAGACCGATAAACTTAATTCATCATGTTAAATTGAGAAACTCTCAATAAGGTACTTGCTAATACTTCACAGCTAGTATTACTGTGAAGATACGCTCAATAAACTGCTTTAAACACAGCATAATTTGCGGTCTTAACTGAGCCTGACAAGAATGGTCACAGATTCCAACACCCTATAAAACTAGAGTTCCACTCATCCACATCATATGGAAACTAATTCAAATACAAGAGAAACAACTTGATAGACAAAATAAATGAGATACAGGCGCTCAGAAACGCACGCGTGTGTGCGCGCACACACAAAAATTGGGAGAAAAAAGAAAGTACATTGACAAAATGCTTACCTTCAACCGAGCCACGAGAGGTTCTTCCTTGGGAATATCAAGAGCTGGATCTGTAACATTCAAAACTTGACTTTCTTTAAGGACTGAGTTGTTGCTTTCAACATCATCTACTCCTAGATTACTCACATGGTCTACATCATCTTTAAGCCTCTCATTAGAATTTGATTTATTAACAGCTCCCCCCTCTTTCTTCAATTGAGCAACTAGAACCCACATGTTAGCTAAATCATTTTCTAAAGCAGCCTCCTTTTTCTTTGCTTCTTCAGCCTTCTTCCTGTATTCATCTTCTATCAATTCCTTTTCAGCCAAAGCAGCCTCAAGGGTAGCTTCCCTTTGTTTTCTTGCCTGTAACTCCATTTTCAGATCATCCAGATCAAGACTCCATGAGTCAAACTCATCACTAACCATTCCTGAAAATTCATTTGCTCGTCCTGATAGACGGCCTCTCCGACCAGATCTCGTGCCATCACTATATTTACGATTACTGCCATTACCAGGTAAACTGGAACATCTAGAATTCATCATATCTCGAGCACCCAACAATTCTTTTTCCAGCTTTGCATTCTGTAGTGATAGCTTGGTGACTTCACCAGCCAAGTTCTTCAATTCCACAGCGGCAGCAGAAGCCAGTTCTTTCGCATAAGAAGCTTCTTCAGAAAGTTTTAGATTCTGAACACGCAGTCCACTGTTCTCCTCAGATATCTGAATGTGTTCAAGCTTCAATTTTTCATTCTCAACCTCCTGATAAGATGGCACCAAAAATTTGAAAATTAATCTTATATTTATTTACACATGATCAAGGAGAAAACCTTACATTTTGCCACCAATACAATCTACATATAATATCTAAGGATATTGTTCCCTAATATATCCACATCTTGGCACAGAAAGCAATTAGGTTATGTAAATTTAAGATGCAAATCAATAAAGCTGAACACATTAGTTCCTAGTATTTCAACATAATAAATGATGAGAAATATGAGTCTAGTAATAATGGGAGTAACAGAACCACCACTTGCAAGTTCGCACATCAGCAATAACTTACTAACTAGATATCTCAACAATTCAAAAATAGAAACCTACAAACATAAGAAAGAAAATATATTTTGGAGAGCTACTACAATAGCAGACCCTTCAGAGCACATAGCCTATTTATAATAAAGAAAGAAAAATAATGATAATGTTAAAAAGGAAGCAAACCAACAAAAGAACGACAGGGATAAGATTACAGTTGGTCACTGATTCATTGCATCTCAACACAAACTTAAATGAATCTCATTCATAGTTATACTAAAGGTTGGCAACCCGCTAATTTTGGAGACCTTTCCAATCGAAAAACAATTCCAAATAAGGACACCATGAGACATAAAGATGACATTTATTATAGACTGAACAAAAGTGTCCCACAGATTTTCAAGCCAAGCATACTGAAAGCATAAACTTTCTAATAACCAACAAATGTCCCAACACAATTTTGCTATCTATGGAATTTGGCACTTCAAAAATTTTTGTCAGTCATGTTGGAAACTTTGGCTAGGCAAGCATAATTTTAGTTCCAAATAAAGATGCCTGAAATTTAATAAATCACCTGAACTTTAATTTTCTTTTTCAAATCATCAATGTATTCTTCAGAACCAGATTGATCAGAAGATAAAGATGATTTGTCACCACCTGCGGAAGCCAGCTTTTGTTCCAGCAGACTAATCCTCTCTTGCAATTCCTTGTTCTCTAAACACTGAGAATAACAAACAAATTGGATGTAGAAACTAGAAATATGACAATTATGTTTTATCTATACAAAATGACTTGTAAATTTACTAGTTTTAGTAATTCCTTTGACAATTAAATTTTTGTTTGAAATGTTTTTTACCTTGATCTGCAATTGTTCCTGAAGGATGCGATTGTCTGCCGACTTTATCTGCATTGCAGATATATCAATACTAATATCATTATCATTATCAAAATGGCATAAGGAAAACATGATTTGCGAGAATTCATTCCGGATGATGCTAATACCAGATAATATAGTAGAAAGCAAGTTTTGAACAATTGAAAAACCCAAAACAAATTTATTGCTCGGAACCAGTAAACTAAAAAAAATGTCAGAAACATATAGTGGTTCACGGACCTCGAGCTCAAACCCCTTTTCATTGCATTGAGTCATCAATCTCATCACAGTCTGCAGTCAAATCAGAAACATGGGATCAAACATATAATACAGCAAAAGTGATGTAGGACAATGAAAATTATTACATACACATTAAAGAAAATGTAGTAATTAAAAATACCTGCTGCATATCAACCAATGATGCATTTGCCACCGAAGATTCACCGCTCTCAATGATCCGTTGTTCTAACACCCTCATTTGCCTTGTTTTCTCTTGAATTTCATGTTCTAAGTTCTGAATCTGAGTACGAGTATGAGAAGCAGACATTAATAGTAATTTCAAATTCCAGTGCTAACATATATTTGAACATGAGAGGACAAAGAAATGTTTGAAAGGCCTTTACCATATTATTTCCGTACGCACTCTCATGAAGAGTATTGAAAATCAATATAATTACCAATATAAATTTGAGGCCAACATTACTACAAAATATATCAAGTACGATAGATATGAAAATAAACTTTACTTGAGTTTTTGAGCCCTCGGGATCATTAGCAGACTGCTCCATTAGACGTTTCAATGTACTCGTGCTGAATGCAATCTCACCAGCAAGCATTTTGACTTGCTCAACAAGTAAGTCCATCTGATCTGACATTGTCATACCACCCTACAAGCCATTATAATAAACAGGTTCAGAAGTCAGCATATACAAAACAATGTCCTATTCAACATAGCAATCAATAATAGCTACAAACCAACCATGTCACAAATTTGTAAATCACGTTAATAACATACTGGTAATGGCATACAACAAGAGTGAATGCTTCATGAAACTGATATGTTCATTTGAAAAAGCACTGTAATTTTGATTCTATTGGAAGTCTGGAACTAAAATCTAGATCATGTTCTGCATCCAAGCACCAAAACTAGTGATTCTGGATATCTGCTACTATTGCCACCTAACATACCAGCCTCAACCTTACAATTTTATGAAGATTTTTGACTCATACATAAAATTAAAAAAGATCACCAAATCCACTGAATAATATAAATGAATTTGAGACTGAATCCAGGAACAATAAATTAACTGCATAAAATATCGTCACAAATCCATATCATTTTAACAGATATGTTAAAAGTACGTCCAAATATTATACAGCACATTATTAACAGATTTAACCATATCACATGACTACCTTCCTATAAAATAATTTTGATTCAAGGAAAGAGTGGGCATAAACATACTGTTGGAAGCTTCGAACCACAGGATGAACCACTGATAAGTTCTCCAGCTTGAGTTGATTCGGTTATTGTACTTCCACCTGTGGATAGATCATCATTCCACTTGCTGGAAGATCTTCTGTGTTTAAACTCATAACCATCGGTTCCAAAAACAGAAGCTGGAGAGTCTTTATGATTCTCACTATCTATGAGCAAGGAACCATCACGTAAAACATCCAACTTCTGTATAGAACAGTATTTATTTGCGTCATAAAAGATGCAAAAGAACAGATATAGTTTATACAGAGGTAAGTCAGATAGCAGTTAAGAGAGTTACCAAAAAGATATTCAATGTTTAAGAAGTCAAATCAATATGGAAGAAGGTAAAAATTTTGTTTTGCTATATCATTCAAATAATCACACCAGATAAATATTCTATGCACAGAATACAGAAATCCTTATTAATATAAAATCAATTACATAAGTGAAGTGAAGAGAGTAGCTTACATCATCCTCACCAACAGAAAGTCTCCTTTGATGATTAGACATATCAGTCAAACCAGGAATTGTATTTTTTGAAGAAACAAGTATTAGCTTTGTTAACCTCTGGATTCTACTCATTAAAGCAGCCTTGGCTTCTTCCTCTTCTTCCAATCTTGATTGCATTTTAACTTGTCCTTCTTCCAACTATAAAACAAACATCAGATGAGGAGCATAACAGAAGAAGCTAAACTGAGCTATCAAACATAAACAAAAAGCAATAATGTACAAGCCAACAAGAGGAATCAACTTTGATATATTTGTAAACAAAATTTGTCTATGAAACACACCATAGCTTATTGCTCCTCAACAAAAGAAGGGGAAAAAGACAGAAATCAGAAGGAAACCTTCTGTCGTAAGGTCAGAATTTCCTCTGGATGGACACCAACAAGCATACCCCTCCTTAGCTGATCAAGCTCTTGCTTAAGAACAGATATTTCTCTTTGATACTTCTTGATCAAAGATTTTTCATCAATTATCTGAACAAAACATATTTCAAAAGGATAACCATGAGCTCTCAGTGTTTGTTATCTTAAGTACTTCTGTGAAGGTGTCATGCAAACCTTATTACGCGATGCATAGATCTCAACACGCTTTGCCCTGCTTGCAAATTTTAGTGTGTTATGAGTTTCCTCCATGTTACTTGATGCAGGAGTTATTGTGCAGATTAGCTAAGGCAGAAGAAAAAAACATAAAATAAAAGTTAGAAGCACGCAAAATTTTCCCACCACTGAAATTCTTTAGTTCCACAGATTTTCAAACGAACAGCTCAATAGAGAAACTGAATTTAGTTCAAGATTATAGGTCAAAATTAAACTTTTATCAAAAGTAAGCAACTCTAGTTTATCCTAATACATACTGAAACATGTCCATGCCCACTAAGTGAAGATTGCAGAAGACGAGTAAGCTTAGAATCTCGGTATGGGACATGAGATGCCTTTCCTTCACTTAGTTTTCCAATCACCTACAGATACAAACACAGTTTTAAGTTATTGGTATCAAATCTGAAGTACATCATAGGTGAAAATAATTGCAAACAGATGGTCAAACAAATAAATAAATACAAGGAAGAAGCAATAGCTTCCAGATAAGGATACAAATGGACATGATGAAACACAAACAAGGCAACAAGTCAAAAACAAATGTCAAAACTCAAACGGAGTGATCCCTTCCAAATTTATCGTCACAAAATTGAAGAAGCTTACGGTTCCGAGTGTTAGAAGACTTTTGTTTATGTAAGATCCTTCCTTTCTCCTTAATCCAGTCGTTTCAGTTTTTGAACTCTCTGATCCAGCAAGATCAATTAAGTTCTACATTAAAGAGATTGAGTATTACAATACAAGGCTTCATATAGCAAGAAATTTAAGATGAGAACTATAATAGAATAATCTACTCTAGGAATGAGTGAATGTATCATACAAGTTGAGAAAAGATCACTCCATCATATTCGTCTCCATGTGCACTACTTTCGATCATCTGCAAGAAGTACAGAATGATAGAGATCACTCAAACAAGAAAAACAAACAATATCTGTCACTCGCTCCTTGATAGGTTATCTAAAGAATACTTGCAATAAGAACATAATATTATGATAGGTTGGGATCAGAAAGGTATAGGAAATAACACATACTGCACAGATATTTATGGCAAGATTACAAAATCTTATTTGCTTACACTAAATAAAAACAGGAAGAAATATGTAATGATTTCTAAAAACTATGAAATGTGGAAGAACTAGCAAAGATTGGAAGGTTCTTACACAATAAAACACGTACCAGTGTGAAAATTGTGTGACTACGGCTACTCAATAGATTAAAATTGTTAGAGCCAACATGTCGGTGCTCTGCCATCAAAAAGCAAATTTTGGAAAACCCAGTGTTAGGATATATCAATATTCCTTAATCTACAAAAATGGGCCAGGGAGAGAAAAGGATTTATATCCGAACTTTAAAAAATAATAACAAAAAAATAAAGGTAAAACTGTCTAATACCTTCTCCGGCAGCAATAAATGAAAGCGCATGCCCAGGGGATAAGACAACTTCTTCCTTTATACCTTCAACATAAGTACCCTGTTGATGTTTAATTGCATTAATCAGAAAACCACATTTGAATCCAGACATCATGTCTATGATAATAGTTAAAACTTTTTTAATGAAATCATGAACTTTTTGAGGAAAATTAATGGCAAATTTAAGTTAAATTCCAAATATCATATATGCCTGATATATTAGACAACTCAGAAAAAACAGCAGTGAAGAATATAAAAGGAGTCAAAGTACAGGCATACAAGCTTCAAACAAACAAATATCAGAATCATAAGAGCAGTATGGACCTGGGCATCTTCTCTAACACGCAAGTTTTGACCAGTTGGATCAAGCAAGTCATTTATCACCTGATAACAGAAGCACGAGTCTCATTAGGGATGGGAAACCCTTTGTATAAAAGAGCTCAGCAAGTAAATCTTTCAATATTAGCACTAACTAGGACATGCCAAATGTGGGCATATAAAAATGATGATTACGAATCACCTATTTAGAAACACGATTTTAATCTGCTTAAGGTTGCATATTCGCCAGAGAAACTGTATGCAATAAGTTGTAAAAAGGTACAACTTACCTCATTATAGATTTCAAGGTAGGATACACGAAGTAAGAACTCCCGTCCTGGCGTCTGACAAAGAAATAGACAAATGATCATAAATACTAAACCATAAAGCAACCCATTTAATAATTGAATAGATGTGTTTCCACAAGCAGAATATAAGCACCTTAAGTGCATTGGATAACATATCATGCCCAACTGAATGTAATGGAATGTATATATTAATTTTGCAAGAAGACATACATCTTGAATCATGCTGAAGACATCCTTTATGGCCAAAGGTATTACGCCTGGAGAATATTGATCCCCCTGAGAAGAAAGTCAAGACTACACCATCAAAGTTGCATAATTTTATGATTTTATCCAGCATATGACAAAACCCTAACTTCATAAATGCAAGGAGGAAATCCTTGAGCGGCATCATACTTGCACAAATACACATCTATACGAATATAGGACTCTCTACATGGAAAAAGAGATCCTTTCTGAGCATGTATGTATCACATATGCTGTAGAGATTGAGAGATGAACTGAAATGCACACAATTGCACCCATAAGTACATTGCAACTAAATTCTGCATTAACCATTTATTGTGAACTTCTGCTTTTCTGCTTAAGAACTTGCATATTTTATAGGTCATAACACGCTGCACAAGAGCCATATATGAATCTTAGGGGACGTTGGTTAACATCTGAACAGTTGAGATTTGAATGATTATGACTTCTGAAGGATAAATACATCATTTGAAATTGACAAGAAATTTAAAAAGATTGTTTTGGTAACATATTTGTCTAGAACATCTTAATGGCAACATTTACAATTTCAACCCTTATGACTAATTTAGATAATATAGACGTTTTTCACATAGTAAAAATATATTATATTCAAATTATTATCGATAATTACATGCGCAAACATATTTGTATCCCCCAATTCCAGTCTTCACCACTATCACCGTACCCCCTGCTGTTCGTCAATGCTGCTCATTAATATGTAAATCTTCAATCATGGATTTCATTCAGGAGGAACACACATATATCACAAATTCCTCAAGTCTTCCTTTTCTCCTCTAGAAACTCCACAAATCCCTCAAAAATTCTCTTCTTTCTAAATCCGACTTTTATTACCTCTGTTGGATTTTGAGTGAATAAAGGTAATTCGATTTCTTCCACTTTAATATCGTTTATCGATTGGTGGAGTGTAATTTCTGACTGAGTGATTATTTTAGTTTGAGATTTTGGCTGAAGTTCTGATTCTTGATGATGGGATAATGGTACGGGTCTTGGTGATGGAGATAGTATTGACAAGATATAAATGGGGATAAAAAAAAGCTGATGAAAACTGTATAAGGATGCTGATGTCAGATTTGAGTTCAGATGTGCCTCTAACGGAGTAAGCTTCCATTTCCAATCTTAGCAACAAAGAGTTGTTCAGAGTCTACCAGATATTAACCAAATAACAATATGTTTCTGACTGAACGAGAGATAGTAATATTAAGAGGCAAATAGAGGTAAACAAACGCCAGTTTACTGACCACGTTAAAATATTGGTGTCGACAGTTTGATGAGTAATCTAGTAATAAAAAATAACTACACAAAAGAAATTAGTAGAAAATTTTCTGGTGAATGGACATTTGTCTTGCTATTTGCTACCATCTTATTTGTCTGTTTAGTACAAAAAAGATAACCAAATTATATGAGCGTGACAATTGGTGTGCCCTTATCTACATTTCAAATATCTACTCTTTTAAAAAATATTCAAATATATATATAAGTAACCAAAGAATGTGTCACTGTCAACAAATAGACTTACATGCATGGTGTGCGTCTTTCCACTGCTTGTGACACCATAAGCAAACACAGTTCCTGCATTATCAGAAAGAATCCCACATTTACTTAAAATTACGATATTGGTGTAAACATCAGTTCTATTATTAAATAAAAATTGCAAGAACAGTAAGAATATCACCAATGTCAGACAATTTATAAAGGAGCCTAAGCGCTCAGCTATAAATATCAATATAAGCATGTCTTCATTTTAATGCTCTGCATTAGGAAAATCAATTTCAAAGCAATTAAGTATGTCAAATGCATACCATTAACACCTTCCATTGCATTTTTCACCACTGGTCGAGCAGCTACTTCATAAACCTCCTGAGTAGCTGTTGAAGGTCCAAAAACCCTATCTGCCATAGTAGAAATTAATCAAATAAAATCACTCGTTCCATTGTAATACCACCAAATGCTCCTTTGTATACCCGTATTTAATCATGAATACTAAATAAGCCAATATTCCTTTTCAAAATCTTCTCAAGCTAATTTGTCAAAGATAAAGAGGGGATCCAGCTATTATGAATTCATATAAACAAATTTAGAAGAAAGAAAAAGTTAGGATTATTACCAAATGCATAAGAAGTCATCGGATTGTACTCATTCCGGACAACTTTATCACCGTCAGCGTACCACGCAAGCTCATCCCCTTTCTGGAATTCCCTTTCACTACCACCACAAATCCAAAATTATCATTTTCAATCCACATTACCTCAAAGCACAAACCCTAGGACGAAAAACCAACTCCTTCAATCCCAATAGATCTAAACTAATTCAATCAGATCTAAATCATCTAACATCAATACCTCAGAGGTCGAAATCGAATGGTCACCGAAATGCTATCGCCGGATCTCGACGCATCCACAGGCTCCCCAGCCAGCTCATCCGTCAACGGAAAATTAACCGGCGTACGGCCTCCATATCCTTTCGCGTAACCAGAATCGCTCCGACTCCGATTCGGAGTCATCGATCTGGTATTATACCCATTGCCGGAGCCGTAGAACGAAGTCGCCGAAGAAGAACATGAACGAGGCATAAGCTTACCGTTCATAAACGAAGACGACGACGATTGAGATGAGTACGGACTAGACGGTTTCCGGTACTGGAACGGCGAACTGCTTCGTCCTCTAGAAGACGATGCCGACATTGCCCGATTTTCTCTCTCACCTACTGATCAATCAAGTGTTTGAAAACAATACATTGAATTGAAAATTGAAAATATGTACTTATTTAAATTTAAACCTAAGAAGAAGATGAAGAAGAAGAATATGTCAGAGCTTCACATGGTAGTGATTCAGTAAAGCAAAGAACATTGTTCAATTTTTTAAAATTTCTTAGTGAGAGAGAAGCTACTACACCTGTAGAGAGAGAAACTGAACTTAACTTTGTGCATACATTTACAACTATGCAAGTAGAGAGAGAAACCTTTTCATTTTAGAGAGAGAAAATGCGAAAATGATGTACCTGTAGAGAGAGAAACTTTGTTTATATACACACAGAGCAATACAGAGTTATGCAGAGAGAGAGAGAGAGAGAAGATACCAAATGACGGGTGAGTGGGGAGGAGGTAGTGAGAGAGATGGGTGGGTTTATTTAATTTTTTTTTATTTAAAATTTTGAAAATGAAGTTTAAATTTAAATTGAGATTTTTCTAATATAGTACGGTGAGGTGGCAGCGTTGGTGTATTTTTTGAAATCAATGAAAGCAACGCGCGCTTAACAACATAGGAGATCGTGAGGCTTATTTGAAAACACGAGTAAAAACGAGCGGGAATAATTATAATCACGGCCTAAAATGTTTTAGGGTTTTATTTAATGTGAACTAAAAAGATGTAATAATTCTCCCCCCCCCCCCCCCCCCCCCCGTTCTAACAGCATTTGCACTCATCTCTTTTAATATTTCCCTATTTTGCGGTCAACAATAAATTTTATACAATTTTTTTTAATATTTTTTTTAATGATCTCCATCAAATTTTTTTATTATATAAATTCACAATATTATAATATTAATATATATTAATATTAGTTCATATTTTATTATTTTAATCTATCATTAAAATATCATATAACTATATTATATAATTGAATAGTACTTATAAATTTATATTTTATATATATCGTAAAAAAAATTAAGTTATAACTCATTTTTATAATCCTATTAACCCGTTCTATACTTCAGTTTTCAAAATATATGAGAAAAATCTAACAGTACGGATTAAAAAACCATGCAAAAATAAATTATATGAAATTTTTTTAACTTCTTGTACATAGTTTTTACAATCATATAAAAATCAATATATATTAGTTATTGAAAATATACAAAATTTATATAATTATAAAAATCATATTATACACTATGAAATGAATTATGTATAACTCTATCTTTTGATATAACTCTATCTTTTGATATTATTTCAATTCGTATGGTTGTATTTTTTAAATAAATTATGAATTTATAAATATAAAAATTAGTGAGTAAATTTTTAAATGTGAGTTATAACTCGTTACCTTAACCCATATATATATATATATATGGGAATAACGGAAATGGGTTGCAGTCTATTTTATAAAAATAGGAAGGAGTCCTTATTATTTTATATTTACGTTGATTGAAATGAATCAAATATTATGAATGGATAGAACGTTTAAAAATATGAAAGTTTGCAAAATTTCATATTAGTTTGTGACTTGTAAAATTATTTTTATAACAATGTAAAAGTATGAAAATTTTTACTATTGTAAATATATTAAACTTACTCAGTTAGAAATATTATGATGCACATCGCAACAATTTATGAAAATTTACAAATTACATAATTTTTTAATGTTATTTTCCTCCGTATAGTTATATAATTTTATATTATTTAGTATAGATTATTATATACTAAATAATATTATATTTGCTTTATTATTATATTATATTTCATAATCTATATTATTAAACATAAAATATAAGATATTTTATATATTATAAAACATGTAATATAATTTTATATTATATATATTTAAATAATATTGAGGACTAAGAAATGTGCGTGTCTAAAATAATATTTTAATATTTTTTAATAATATGAATGCTGAATAGTATTCCTTAGATTTAGAGAATAGGTGTTGAAGTCTGTTTCCTAAAATACAAAATTTTATATTTTAGAGAATCTAATGGAGCAACTATTTTCTCTAATTCTTCTACTTAATTCCTTAAAATACAAACAATCCCTATTTTAAGGTAACTAGTGCAAATGCTCTAACACTATAGATACATCTTATTATATATAAAATAGGTTTGTAAAATTTTACTTGTTCTGATTTATTTGCAACACTTTTGTTTTTTATATCAAATTCATTTGTAACATTATTTTTTATAAAACGTTTCACTTTCTAACTTATTAAATTACTAATTTCATCGTCTACTTAATGTTAAATCACTCTATTTTAATAACTTTACTTTTCCACAACTTTTTAGTCATTTTAAATTAATTCATTATTCATGACTCATTTTAAAGGACGATATGAATATTTTAATCAGAATTTCACTTTTTTCTTAATAATTGTGCAAAATCAATTGTTGCAAATGGGAGTGGACATAGGGAGAATAATTTAAAGTTGAAGTATTTTTTTTTTATTTTTAATAAATTTGAAATGAAATATCATTAAATACACAAATAATATTCTTAAAAACAAAAAAAAAGGGGTGGGGTGGGGTGGGGGAGGATTAATTCGTTCAAAATCAAGTGTACTGCTGACTATGATGTTTATAAATTGTTGATAACAAAATTCAAATGTAAACCATATAAATGAATTAGTAATTGATAGTATGATTTTAATCAATTTTATTAGTGAATGACTTTTAAATAGAAAGAAAACTGGAAAATGAACAATCATAAAGAAATCAATATATACTCCTCCAACTAGTGTCGAATTTATATTGTAATTTGGAATTTTAATACGAATGACACAGCTTAATTTGTAGTTTATAATACAAGTGCAAGTTTTACGGTTTTTGTCCCCTTCTTTTTGGTTACATAATTGTGATTTATGTTTGTTTCGAGTTCATATATTCTAACCTACCTATAAAATTGTGTCTATTTGAGGTATTGTAATGGAGTATTTGATAATGTACCGAATATTGTCAAATAATTTTAACTACTCGACGTTTATCGTCAATCGTGTTAAATTCAATCATTTTGAATTTTCTAGTTAACATTATAAGTTGATGTGAGCATTTAAGTTGATTGACTTCATATTCAACGGAAAAACTATTTAAATGCAAATTTTTTGTTTCAAGTTGCTCATAGTTTTTTTTAAGTAATATTAAAAGAACTATATTTACTTATATTTTATATTTTTTATATATGTAATTTTTTATATAATTATTTATCATGAACACGAATGTGATAACTTGCTCAAAATTAAAATTAAATAGTATTTGTATTTGTCAAAGGAAGTAGGTTCGACTGTGAGTCCTCAAAGAGTTTTTTTTTCACCTATTTTTTTTTCTATCAAGAACTAATAATAATATTTGTATTTAATCCAATTAAATTTTTTTTAACAACAATAACAAAATTTAAAAAATGGAATTAACCATGTTAATAAACTAACTTACAAAGTGACGGAAGTTAGTAAATAGAAGAAATGCTCATTAACTATCTGATACTCAATAATACTTCGAAGTTATGTTTGAATAATTATTAGCATCCTACTAAACATTCGAGTCAAATCCAATTATAATTAGAATAAATTTACTTATCCAGTTAAATTTATGCTCATTATTACAAATATCCATAAATTTTGTCGTTTTGTTAGTACTTCCATTAAGGTTATTCTTTCTTAAATTAAAATTTTAGACCAATACAAATAAAACGATATAATCCTCAACCGTTAATAAAATGGGGTGTAAATTTGGCCATGTACGTAAATACATGGGCATAAACGAGGTTTATTTAATTAATACCACTACCTCCTTCCATAAATATTTATCGCTCCACGTATTTTTAAGTGATATATAATAATTATTATATATTTTTTTAAAAATTAATTTTTTATTTATATAAAAAATTGATTAAAATATTTTTTATTTTGTATTCTTATGAAAAAAAATATAAAATAGCTATCATTAACTTAGGGATGCAGAAGAACTGAATTATTTGTTTGTTTGGTTTAACTCGACTTAAGTTGTTAAACAAATTGATTGCGAATATAATTTTTTATTTTTTTTAATAATTTAAGCTCGACTTTACTCGATTCAAATTCAAAAAATTTGACTTGACTCAACTATTTTATATCATTTAATTTGACTCATCTTGATTTGATCATTAAAATTAGTTAATTTTGAGCATATTTTTTATTCATTAACTAAGATCCTATTCAATTAAACTCAGCTCATTTAATATATAAATTTAATTAAACTCGATTCAATATTAACTTGATTTATTTACTATCCTACCTGATCGAGTCATTATTTACTCATATAAGTAACACCAAAAAAAAAAAAACATAAAAGGCTTGGTGGAGAATATAGAAAGATGGAAGATACTCTTGCACGTGATAAGTGTCTTTACATGTCGAACTTTACACGGCTGAATAGGACTTGGAGTGGCTGCTGATTTCATTTCTTTTCGCTAACTGGGCGTGATTTCTGATGTGATCAAAAGTCCCCTCATTTTGGGACACTATATGTTATTTATTTATTTTTTTAATTCTCACCTTTTTCAAATACTTCGTATTATTAATCATCTATCTTATTTAGTGTTCTATATCTTCACATAATTAATAAAGTATCTAACATATGATTTTTTAAAAAAGAATTATTGAAAAATCTCAAATTATATGGTGCGACAGTTTTAAAGGAAAATAAGATATAAAATAATATTTTAAATCTATAACAGAGGAATCATGACTCAAAATCAGTATTTCAATAATTATAACATTTTTTATATTAAAAATTAGTGCTCTTTTACATTATTACAAATTTCAATGGTATATAAATTTGGCTAATCGTCCAAATTCACTAAGCAAGCGATCACTTGCTTACAGTATTGTATTACAATTATAAATTATAATTTTTAAATTTAATAGAAATGAATTATACGTAGTAATAATAATAAATTGATAACATATAAGGTTAACTCATAACTTTTTATCCGTCAAATTAAGTGTCAAATAAAATTCCATTAGCTCATTGAATAACAAAATATCATTTTCAATCAATCATTCTACCTTAAATTTATGAATGAAAGCGATGAATAAATATAAGATAAGATAAGGGTGCTTAGTACTAAAAACGATTAATTTAGGTAAGAGTATATGAACAAAATAAAATTGTCATTTATTCAAGTGTAATTAATTAAAGAAAACAGACGCTTTTATTTGTCGCATATCATTATACTTTGCTTGACGAAAACGTTACTTGGGGATAGCAAGCTACCTAATCTCAACGGGACTTTTCATTTGAGCAGTTCAATAATAAAAATTATTATTATTGTTATTATTATTAATAATAATACATTAGTACTTCATCCCTTTTATTACACTGGATTTTGGTTTATACATTATATACACATAAGAATGTTAACACATCTGAAGGGGAAAAAGAACTGTTGGTAATTTTTAATAGTTTAATATGATTTGTCTTTAGCTTATTTCCTTCTGGATTTAATATATTAAAGACCAAGAGCCTGTTATGGTGCTATTTTTCAGTAGCGTTAATTCAAAAATTATTTTTAGGACGGCCATTAAGGTTTTTGTAGCGACTTATAATTTAAAAAAAATAAAAATAAGTTTCGCATATTTTTAAAAATTCAAATTTTAAGTTAAAAATGAATTATAATAAAAAAATAACAAGTATCTGCCGAACATATCCTGGATTCAACCCGTAATTGTTTCATTTTCATATATATTAATAAAATTTTAGTGCATTTTGAGATTTTGTAGCTATCAAGGTTTCTAGTGAATTTGAATTTGTTAATTCTACGACATAACTTCACAATAATTTCTCAAGATGTATTAAGTATCATAATCAATTTCTTAAACCAAACATTACTTAAATTAATATACTTATCCCTAAATTAATTATTGCTTTCATATGTTAATGGAAAAAAGATGAAGTATTAGCCATTAACTCTACATAACGGTAGTGCAGGTTATAACCTTTGGACAATGCAATGCAGAAAATATTTTGTATTGAATCTATAAGGAATCATTTATCAAACCAATGTGCAATATCGTAAATCTTACTACTTCTTCACTCTTTATAACGTTATCCCCACATTTTATTTTTGGCTTGCACAGATGAGCTCTTCACAAAATTCGAGATATTAGAAGCTTTATAAAATTACTACTGCTATTATTAGTGCGACAGCTTGATAAAATATGACCAAATCTGTAAAATACATGAAAATCTGTAAAAGAAAAAAAAAGGTGAGAAATATATAAAAGAGAGAAGAGTTAAGCAGGAAGTGAGGAACTGTAATTCCATTAACTCATATATGGAGATCTGATAACGGTGATTAGAAACAAGTGATGGAAAAACTAAAGCAAAATCGATTTCATATTTTCTCTTAAATTTGAATACACACAAATAGTATACGGAGTATATAATATCACAAATAAGAAAAAGAAAACAAATGGAACAAACAAATATTAACTGTCAAAACAAATTAGACATCTTTTTGGTGGGATGGGGTGGCGTGACAGTGTTAACTGTTTGTTTTTTTTGGGTTTAAAGAATAGGTGGGTTTTGCTGAGTTTGAGGTCGTAAAATTGTGAATATAAAATATAAAGTTGAAAAATTGGAAGTATATTGTATATAGAAACTTTATGCATTTCTTTCTCCATATATGTTATACTCCTTCATTCAACCCAAAAAACAACATTTAAACTTTTGACTACTTTTAATTTTACATATGTGACTAAAAATTATTATCTAATTAAAAGATCATATAAGAAGATCGCAATGATAAATTTTAAAAAATATGACATTATAATAAAAAAATTATTCTTTTTTTGAAAAAAATTTATTCTCAAATGTTGATATTTTTTTGAAATGGAGGGAGTATACATTATCAAATATATTTATTTAATAAAAATGTAAAAAAAATAATTCCGTGTTGTGCACGGACTATACAATTAGTATACAAATAAAAAAGGAGTATATTCTATATAAAATAGCACTTTTTTTTAGTATTCCCTTGTTTGTAATAAAGAAAATACGAATTTAAAAAAATTAAGTGATACACGTTGACATTTCCTTGAATGTAAGAAAATTAATTATTTATTTTTGATCAATATGATATTGACTCGTCTAATGTGAAGTTTGAAAATAGATTATTCCCTATTCGTTAGGTCCTCCATTGAGATAAATATATTATACTTGTCATAAATTAAGACTTAAAAAGAAAAAAAAGAAAAAGAGACGGATATTGTAACTAATAAAAAGATATATATATATATATATATATATATAGAAGAGATATCATTTTCTCATATATTACCTTAAAAAGAGAAATTAATAAATCAAACAAGAAAATGATCAAAGACAACACTACTTCTATTTATCCATAAATCCAAAAGTAAATATGTAGATGGGTTAGTTTCAACTAACTTCTTTAAAAAGATTGGATCTATATTATGTTTTTAGCTTTCTATAAGTTGCAAAATAATGAAGTTTTTATAATGCTAATTAAATTCACCATATCATTTTTAATTGTTTGGTTCAAAATCCTTACTTATTTTATTCCATTTGAGGAAGAGTGAAAACCAAGAATAGACACGCTTGAAGTTTCTATCATTGACCCTAAGGTTGCTTGTACACCCCACATGCCAATCTTTATTGTATTGAGGTGGGGTGGTCCTAACTAGTAATAAGTGTGTTGTTTGAGAAAGCATTATATTCGTGATAATACAATTGGAAAATTTTTAAAAAAACTACTTTTATTTATTTGTTGCATGGGAAGTTACAATGTTTTAAGTGATTTACATACCATAGGGTATTTAAATGATAATTTAGTCGAAAAACATGTTACTTTGTGATGTAGGTTAAGCAAATTGATTAATTAGAGAAGTCTAATGTTTTCAATGTGCAACTCTAGATCACAACAATATCAAGATAGCAAATTAATTAAAAAAATACACTATGTAAATGGAGTGTTTCTTTAGTTTGTAGAATGAGTTTTTTTTAAAAAAAAAAAAATAACATTGTGTCACTTTGAATAAAAAAAAATTAATATTATATGAGTATAACATTAATGAGATTAGTAAACAAAAGTTTTTATATAATACCTTGAGAGGACCAAGTTGTAATTAGTACGGAGTGTGATATATGCCAAATCACTAATACAATATATCTTATTTCTATTTTCATTCCTCATACATTATTAATGAGATTTGATCTTGAAACCAACTAATTTTAAGTTATCAATCCTAACTGGACCAAGAAAATAATGTCTCATTACTCACAAATGATCGGTGTGTTACCTATTTAGGATAGCCACTTGTTATATCCGAGTTGCAGTGTGTTACTTATTGCATGGCGAAAAATATTTCTAGGTAGTACAATTTTTTTTATTTTTTATTTATTAAATTTATGTTACCATATTATTATGTACAATATCATTATCTATTTAATAAAATTACAACGTGGATAGTAACATAATAATATAAACTGTACGAGAAGAGTTTAAACAAATTCAAATCACATAATAATACTTTTCAAAAAACCACATCGGTCGATAATTTTCTGAATTTTATATAAGAAACGAAAGTCAAATCGAAGAACACTTAATACAATAATGAATATTCCAACGAATATTATGTTATTTGTAATGATAAATCGAACTCCATCAATTAATATCGTCATTCTTAAAACCTTTCTTTAGTCCTATCAATAAATCAGTATAATATAATTCGAAATCTTCTCATTCTTCACTTGGTATAGTAAGTTTGATCCTTAAAATTCCACAGATTGTCGCATGTTATATCACAAATTGTGAAATATTGTATAAGAAATGAAAGTCAAATTTCAGAACACGTATAATACAATAACGAATATTTTAAGAGATATTACATCATTTGTAACGACAAATCCAACTCCATCAACTAATATGTCGTTCTAAGTTCTTTCGTGGTACTATTAAGAAATCACTGGAATATAATTTTAAACCTTTTTATTCTTCATTTTGTATAAATCTGATCCTCAATATTTTTACCATTGAATTAATACACAACGATCACAACCTCTTGTTTTCAAATGGCATGTAACTCAAAATTTTTGAGAGAGTTGGGTTGGACCTGTAAAATGTACGTAATAAATATTAAGGATAGTTCAGTAATTATTTCCTTCTTATATATATTGTAAAACTTTAATATTTTATTTTTTAAAGTTAATTTAGAAGTTCTTAAACTCTAAGTTTACATGGCATCAGGGTTAGGTTAATTTTTTCTGATCGATTACTTCATTTTTCTGTTTCGACCTGATGTTGGCTTTCCAATTTTTTCTCTAATAAAGTTGATAATTATTCTCCTTCCTCTTTTATTTGTTTCTTTGCATTATGTAATTTGGTTATTGCCATGGTCGGAGAAAAAGATGATTCTCTTCAAACCATTAGTGTTCAATTGAATGGACAAAATAATTCCTATTGGAGTTATGTGTTGAAAAATTTTCTTAAAGGAAAACAAATGTGGGGTTATGTTTTTGGAGTTTTGACTAAACCAGTAAATGCCAATGATGAAAAATATGCTGAAAAGTTAGATACTTGAGATGCGACTAATTCAAAGATAATTACTTGGATTAATAACTCCGTGGCACAGTTGATAGGAATTCAGTTAGCAAAATATGAAATTCCAAAGGAAGTCTGGGATCACTTGGAATGGTTGTATACACAATCAAATTTTGCGAAACAGTATCAATTAGATATTGATATTCGTGCTCTTCAGTAAAACAATATGAGTATTCAGGAATTCTATTCTGTCATGTCTATTTTGTGGGATCAATTACTGAATCTGCAGAATTACGAGTTTGTCAACCATATATTGATTGCAGAGAAGAGCAACGTTTAGTTCAATTTTTGATGGTCCTCCGGTCTGATTTCGAGGGTCTTCGTGGTACAATCTTACATCGTACTCCTTTTCCAACAGTTGACTCCGTAGTTAATGAACTGTTGGTCGAAGAAATCCGTCTTCATTTTCAATATGATAAGGGACATGGTGATAAGGGGATTCTCCTATTTGTTTTTGCAGCTTCTCCTAGATCACCCTTCAATAATCTGAATACTTCTAATTAACGTCGCTTCTTGAAGAAGAAATGTCATTGAAAATCTTAATGTCATAAGTTGTTGAGTAGATCCCAACAATCGCAGCAGTCTTCTCAATGGAGACCTCCTAAGCTACCACCACAATAGCAGCAACAAACACAACAATATTCTCAATGGAGACCTCTTCTTCAACAAACACAACAGTCTTCTTAATAGAGACCTCCTCTTCTACCAATACCACCATCGCAACAACACCGTAGCTTTAGACCACCTACGTTGAATTTCGCAGCCACAGTTCCTCTTACTGGTTCTAATCCTAACATAGCTTTTATTGCTGAGCAACTTCAAGAACTTATGTCTCCACAATCGCATGTCATTTTTGCTTTCTTAAGTCAAGGTTTGCCCCTCCTCTAGCTTATCTGATATATTATCTTCCAAATGGATATTTGATTATGGTGCCTCTCATTATATGTCATCTAATCTCAATTCTTTCACTAATTTATATGATGTATCCTTCGTATCTATTATGATTGCTGATGTCACACCTATGCAATTGCCAGGCATTGGTTCTATTTCTACATCTGATTTTTCTTTCTCAAATGTTTATCATGTTCCTAATCTCACTATGAACCTGATTTCTGTGGGTCAATTATGTGATTTTGGTCTCTCAGTTTTGTTCTCTTCTACCTCTTGTTATGTGCAGGATCCGTAATCCAGGAGGACGATTGGGATAGGCCGTAGGTAGGGATGACTTTATATTTTGGATGAACTTAAAATCCAATGTGTTGCAGCTTCTGCTATTGATTTGTCATTTTTTCATTTGAATCACTCATCTTCTGATTTTTATTTGTGACATCATTGCCTTGGACATGTGTCTTCTTCTCGTTTAAAGTACTTAGTTTCTACATGGTTGTTAGGAGATTTGCAAATTCATTATATATCTGATTGTTGTGGATGTAAACTTGTAAATTTTTTTACTTTACCTTTTAATAAAAGTCTTTCTATTTCTACTGAACCTTTTGACTTAGTCCATTATGATGTTTGGGAACCATTCTCTATTATTACTAAAGGTGGATCCAGATATTATGTTTCTTTTTATCGATGATTATACTTGTTACACTTGGATTTACTTAATGAAATATCGTTTTGATTTTTGTGTGATATCACACTTTTCGTGTTTTTGTTAAAACACAATATAATGCTGTTATTAAGTGTTTTCATTGTGATTTGGGTGGTGAATACACATCCAATAAGTTATTCGAGTTATTTGCTTCTGATGGAACCTTGCAACAAACCTCTTGTACTGATATTCTTAAACAAAATGGGGTTGCTAAAAGAAAACATCGCCACATTGTTGAAACTACCTGTTCCCTTGTCCTGTCAGCCTCTATTCCTCCGCCTCTATTCCTAGTGAGTTTTGGGGGGAAGCTGTACTCACAACCACTTATCTTATTAATAGAATTTCATCCTTTGTGACTTCAAGTTTGTCTGCTTTTGAGAAATTGTTTGGTCAATCTCTTAATTACTCCATTTTTAGAGTTTTTGGTTCTACTTGCTTTGTTTTTCATTATCATATAGATCAGAGTAAATTGTCTTTTTGTTCAGCATTATGCGTTTTTCTTGGTTATGGTGCAGGTCAAAAGGGATATCGTTGTTATGATCCTGTTGCTCAAAAACTATATATCTCTCGTCACGTTGTATTTTTTGAGCACATTCCATATTACTCTATTCCATCTAACACTCATAATCTTACACAATCAGATATTATTTGCATCAATCCTTTTGATGCATCAGATTATGTAAGTTCTACTAATCCAGAAGTCCTTCCTACTTCTGTTGTTTCCCAAGAATTTCTTGTCTTCACGGATCCTACACCCTCTCCATCACCATATCCACCTTGTATCCTCAACGGGTTCGTAAGTTTACTCAATTACCAAACTTTGTCTATTCTAATTACTCAAGTAATTTTGCTTCTTTCTTAGCACCTGTTCACAATTTGTTTGAGCCTTCTTCCTATAGAGAGACAATTCTTGATCCTTTTTGGCAGGAAGCTTTAAACGAAGAACTATCTGTTTTGTATAGGACGCATACTTGGGATCTTGTCTCTCTTCCCCCAAGTAAACGTGCTATTGGTTCTCGTTGGGTGTATAAAATTAAGACCAAAGCTGATGGGTCTGTCGAGCGATACAAATCTCGATTGGTTGCTAAGGGGTTTTCTCAGGAGTATGGGATGAATTATGAGGAAACATTTGCTCCCATTGCCAAGATTACTACTGTTCGTACACTCATTGCAGTTGTATTTGTTCTTCAATGACATATATCTCAGCTGGATGTTAAGAATGCCTTCTTAAATAGTGATCTTCGTGAAGAAGTTTATATTGTTTCTTCACCAGGTATTCCACATATTCCTGGTCAAGTCTGCAAACTTAAGAAGGCTCTCTATGGTCTTAAACAGGCTCCTCGTGCTTGGTTTGAGAAATTTTCTATTGTCATTACATTTTTCGGATTCCATCCTAGTTCACATGACTCTGCTTTGTTTGTTAGGTGCACTTCTCATGGTCGTATCATACTTTTTTTGTATGTTAATGACATGATTATTACTGAAGATGATCTTGATGAGATTGAAAAGTTAAAATTATAGTTGGCAACACAATTTGAGATGAAAGATCTGAGTCCTTTGCGGTACTTTCTAGGAATTTAGGTTGCATACTCTCCCCGTGAATATCTTCTTTCTCAATCCAAATACATTGCTACTATACTTGAAAATGTGCAAATCTCTAACACTCGGACAAATGAGACACCTCTTGAGGTTAATGACAAATATACCTCCTCAGATGATTTTTTGTTGTCAAATCCCACAGAGTATCATACTATTGTGGGCAGCTTGGTTTATCTCACAATTCACTAGACATGATATTGCTCATGTCGTACATGTTGTTAGTCAGTTCGTTACTTCTTCTATTTTTGTGTATTGGGCAAATATTTTGCATATCCTTCGTTATCTCCACGGGACTCAATTTCAGAGTTTTTTTGTTTCTTTTGTCCTTCTCATTAGAGTTACGTGCTTGCTTAGATGTTGATTGGGATGGTGATCGAACTGATTATAAATCCATCACAAGATTTTGTATTTTCCTAGGAGACTCACTCATTTCTTAGAAGAGTAAGAAACAAGATATTGTCTCTCGCTCTTCAATAGGAACTGAGTATCGTGCTATGACCTCTACTACCACAGAAATTGTATGGTTGCGTTGGCTTCTTATTGATATGGGTGTTTCTCTTGTTAGACCTACTCCTATGTATTGTGATAAGAAGAACGCTATTCAGATTGCTCGCAACTTTGTCTTTCATGAGCGCACCAAACATATTGAAATTGATTGTTATTTCACTCGTCATCATTACAATCATGAAACAATTATCTTACTATTTGTCTCTTCTTCTATGCAGATTGCCGATCTTTTTACAAAGTCATTTCTGTCTAACGTTTTTGTTTTTTAGTTCACAATCTCTCGATGGTTTCTTTTGATGCATGGTGAGTTTGAAAAGAGATGTTAAATATACATAATAAATATTAAGAGTAGTTTAATAATTATTTTCCTTCTATATATATTGTAAAACTCCAGTATTTTATTTCTTAAAATTAATTCAGAAGTTTGTAAACCCTAAGTTTACATGGCCAAACTCCCTTATATGTCTTTCATCCATATTCCTTGCACATCAAACTGAAGTACAATAGCAAATGGGCCGGTCCAATCTATAACGGCCTATAACCGAAGTATCTAAAACGGCGTCGTGTAACACGTTCCTCCTGAAACCGTTGGTCATCACACATCATTCATAACTTTATCTTTTGTTACAGAGAAATTACAGGTGGAAAGAGAGCCAAAAATGGCAGCTTCAATTCATCAGCTCACATGGTCACTGCAAGTTTTCAGAACACATTTCGGTATTTACAGTACATATATCTATAAATTTATCTTCATAGAAGATGATCCACATCAATAGTTGTTTTCAGCGAAAAGTTCCTGATCTTCTGCATCTCTTTAATAGCAGAAGTCGGTACAAAATTATGAGGAAATGTGTACTGACTATAACTATTGATGCAGATGATCTTCTTATATACGTAATATATATGGAGAATTGGAACCTTCACCAATTCTCTTATCAAAGTCGTTACGAATTCTGGATGTAATATATCAAAGTCGTTACGAATTCTGGATGTAAAGATTAATTAACAAATGAATACTGAACTAATAAAAACTAACTACCTTTGCTGTTTTTGAAATTCACACGAATTACATTATAGAATTCTGGATTTATAAGATGAATGTACATAAAGCTTCTTGGAATGGAGGAAATACTGGTCTAAACAGCGAACAGGCATTTAGGTTGATTATGGGTATTGAATTTGAGAAGTTTGCATAATAGTCTCTATGTGAAACCCTTGAATCGGATGGATGAGGTGATATTTATATTTTGAAGATTGTCACCAGATTATTTGTTGTGTTTCATTTAAATCTGTTTACTACTGAATCATTGAATCACCGATTGTTGTTCAAGGGTGAAATGCATTGATAAAATAACAGTAGTATGTACATAATTGCAGCTACTTGCAGGGAAACACATCGACAAATATGTGATATTTGCATGTCAGGAGACCGTAGTTCTATGAAGTTGACTCCGGGAGTTGGCTTGTCTCACATCCTAAAGAAATCAAAATTAAGAAGAATGCGTGCTGTTAATGCTAAAGCTAAAGAGGATGTTAGTCTTGAGGTTGGTGACAGGCTTTATCTTGGACTGGACTTTGGTACATCTGGAGCTAGATATGCTCTTATTGACAAGAATGGTGTTATACATGCTGAAGGAAAGAGGGAGTACCCAAAATACATGGTAAGTTTATTCTCATGAGAGGGCACATTTGCCATCCATTTTGGTTAATTCTGATTTCAGGTTATATGATTTTTCATGAATATATAGGAACATTATGGATTTATTGAACCTAACAAGGAAGTTTTGTTTGTTACTTTTGTATGGTATGATGGTGAATAATGGTACTAAATCTGAACTTATTTGCTATTGCTTCCAAGATATGGCTAGACCGCTCCATTGCCACAAACTCTCAACTTATTTAAGCAAGTCTTTGTATATTACTTTTTTTCCTTTTTAGGGAGAGGTACACTGAGAATCATTTATTGTCAATGTAAATCTAGCTCATCCTATGAACTATATAATTTAGTTGGAACACATGCCTAGGAGTTGGAACTGAGGCCCTGCACCTCTTCAATCACAATTGACAGCGGCATAGTTTCTAGGAACTGGAAGATACCATGGTAAATGGACTCCTTTTTTTTTTTTTTTTTTCCCAAGGAAATCTTGTGATATCACACATTCCTTATGGTAATATGCATTCACTCAATTCATGGCTATCAACATATAAGTTCTTAGACTTGATTGACACCTTAAGATTCACACAAACGTAGACGCATATATGTCAATAATTCTTATGTGTTCCTGGGTGTGAAGTTAGCTATCTGAAGAACTTAGAAACTGTTTTTGTCATTAGAAAGAGCAAGGACACAATGGATTGGGTTCGGTCATGGAAAATGACACTTTTCTCACTTCTTGAAGATGTCCCGAATAATTTTCGTGCCCTTATTGCTTCCATTTCTATTGATGGGACTTCTGCAACTACTCTCATAATAGACAGGTGCTTGCTGATATTTGTGACCTATCCTCAATGCTTCAGGCTCTGCAGCTTATTTTTTATTCTTCATTTTAATTTATATTTTCACTCTGCAGCACTACTGGAGAACCATTATCTAGGCCTTTCCTGTACAACGAGAGTTGCCCCGATGCTTTGCCAATGGTAAGATCTTTTGCCCCTGCAAACCACACAGTCTGCTCTGGTACTTCCACCTTGTGCAAACTTGTTTCCTGGTGGAACTCTTACGATTCAAATAAAGAGTCTGCAGTCCTTTTACATCAAGCAGATTGGTTGTTGTGGCTTCTTCACGGCAAGCTTGGAGTGTCCGATTACAATAATGCTTTAAAGGTGTAATGTGTTAGTCTCGTTATTCTTTACTCTTTTGACATTTGTCTTATTCTATAGGTTGAATCATTATTTATGTCTGAAGACCTTTCATTTCTCTGTTATGTGATAGGTTGGCTATGATCCTGAACTTGAATCATACCCAGCTTGGCTACTCTCTCAGCCATATTCATATGCTTTACCTTCTATCCAAGCTCCAGGAACACCTATTGGCTTGGTAAAAGAGGACATTAGAACACAATTTGGTATGTCACCAATCCACTTTGCAGTTACGTTCATGTAATGATTTAGCACTAACTTTTATCTATTACAGTCATTAGCAGTTATAAAATACTCCACTTATATGAATCTATATCCGGACCATATTTTGTTATAAAATTTGATTTATTTTATACTGGTCCATTTATTTATTTTATATGAGTTATGACATATGATGGTAGAGATTACAAAGTTTATTGTTGGGATTTCAACTTCGGTGTTTTAGATGCACAAACCATAGTCAAAACTTATTTGTTTAATTCAGTTTCACTTTGTTTTTCTTCAGTTTAAAATAGTAAGTTTTATAGGAAATTAGAAGACAATCATTTATGAAGCTTCACACTATGTCCGTTTCAAAATGAGAATTCGAATTCTAATATAAAACTTGATACTTGAAACCTGAAGTTTAACAAACTTGATTATTCTTAGGGAGGAAAAATTTGTGAGCCATTTTTGGGAAGTGTGTGGGAGAATTTGTATTTTTGTGTGGCAACTTAAGCTTAATTTCATCTGGTTGGCATCTGAATTTTGAGCTTAACCTGATATTTTCCGTACACTGCTGCAGGTTTACCAGTGGATTGTTCTATTTGCACTGGAACCACTGATAGCATTGCTGCCTTTCTAGCAGCTCGTGCTACTAAACCTGGAATATCAGTGAGAATTCTCTATTACTAGTTTGAACCATTCATTCTATTAATTCATTCCTTTTCTTCTTTCAATGAAGATGTGTGCTTCACCATATTGTAAAATGTTCATGAACTTCTTGTACAGGCAAGCATGCTTGATGTTTAATGATTTTCCTTGCATTTTTAAGTACCTTATTTAAACACCCTAAAACTCCAATTGCTTCATCCTCACCGGGGGAGGTTAGTTTGATTCAAGGGATAGTACCTTCCCTGATTCAGCCCTCTACAACATGACATGTTGATTTTTCAATTCACTTGCTCCCCTACGTCATGCAATTGAATCCAACATAGCAGTTCCTATGTTGATATACCCCCCCTCGCCCTCCCCCTCACTCCCTCTCCCCCCTGCACCACACATACACACTTGAAAGATGTGAAGTTGACAGATTTGATGGAGCACTTGTCAAAATCTAAATCTTGATCCACAGTTTGGGTCCAATAATTTGCACTATTCTTGGCAATCAGGTCACATCTCTGGGTTCAACACTTGCTATAAAGCTCCTAAGTACTAGTAGGATAGAAGATGCACGATTTGGGGTGTATAGTCACCGTCTCGATGATAAATGGCTTGTTGGAGGTGCTTCAAATACGGGAGGAGCAGTCCTTAAGCAACTTTTTACTGATGAACAGCTGAAGAAATTAAGTGAGCAGATTAATCCAATGGAAGCTTCTCCTCTGGACTACTATCCTCTCCAAACTGTTGGTGAGAGATTTCCTGTGGCAGACCCTATGATGGCACCGAGGTAATGATTTTTCGAAGAAATATGGCGGAGCTAAAATTTGATCAATAACTGCTATCTAGAGTACGCTATTATGTATTATCAAACGGAATTACAAACAATTAAAGCAATGACTCCTGACACATATTACTGAATATTAAATGCCATTCCATATGACATCCTCCGTAGAAGCTATAAAAAGTAATCTAGAAGACGGAAAATTATGATATTCTTTTTTCATAAAATAGCTAGATAAACATCGAAAAATAAGATTTCCATCTGACACGTTTTCATTTTCTGGTGAGTTACTGATGGTAAGAATGTAAGAATACTGGTGGATGATATATTTAAATATCGCTGCCAATTATGGAATTAAAATCAACCGGCTTTGTTTGTCATTTTATACTCTTTATAACTGTTAATAGCAATACTCATCGTTCTACATTAAAATGGTTTCTACTTTAAACTATTTACATGCCCAATTTTTTCTTGTGGTACACATGCAAAAATTATATATTATGAGCCTTTTGACCACTAAATTTGCATTCTTTTGCAGGTTAAATCCTCGCCCAGAAAGTGATGTTGAGTACTTGCATGGCATATTAGAATCCATTGCTCGAATAGAGGTATATAATTTACATTTTTGCATCATCATTGAATTTCATCAAGATAAGTATGAAGTTTGTAACTACCATGTGACCTTTCTCATTTTCTATTGTTAGTGCTGGCACAAAGCATTTCACATTCCTAGTACTAACTCTACCAATAAGCCCAATCCTACTAGGATTAGTCCTAGGATTATGTGGATGCTATGGTTTAATTATAATGGTGTAATATAATTACGTGGATGCACTTTTTGCATTGCCATTATATTTCATTAAGAAAAGCATGATGATGTGAACTACCAACTTGTGACACTTCTCATTTTTGTGTTCTTAGGGAGAAAGTTATAAACTGTTGACTAAGTTAGGGGCAACCCAGGTTGAAGAAGTTCTGACAGCAGGTGGCGGCGCGCAAAACGAGACATGGACAAAGATAAGGGAGAGGGTTCTCGGTTTGCCTGTGAGTCGAGCACAGAATACAGAGGCTGCATATGGAGCTGCTTTATTGGCATTAAAGGGTGCCTTGATAGAGCAAGGATAAACTGATGCACAACAGGATGTAAGATAGTTTTGCTTGACTGCTGATCTGCATCAACTTTGAAGAAATGTCAAGTGTTTTTTTTAGCACTTGATTAATATTTGGTGTATGTAATTGTAGTGAAATACGCAGTATAATTTCAACTGTACAACCTTAAAAACATGTCCAACATTTTTGTTTGGTTATGTGATACTTGTACGATCTGGAAATTCTTTGGAATAGTAACTTGTGCTACCTTCCTACATTTGGGGTGAAAAATTCAACCATTCGTATTTGATCTAGTAAAATTAGTTGTTGTTATTTATTATTATTATTATTCTGCCTTTTCATGCTTTTCATGTTTTAAAAAATTGACAACCTGATCGATTCATCATTTTTTACGAAAAGGGAGAGGGAAGACAAAAAGTAATATCTAATTCCAATAAGAATTCTAAATGCTCAAAGCAAATTAAATGAAGCAGAAAGGAAAATTAATATTGAATGAGCTTATCATTTTTCTTTCTGCAAAAGTAACGCTTGATGTGCCTACAAATTTTAAACTTAATATCAATCAAAATTTTGAGTCTAGTTATACTTGTTCATCTCGAGATAAAAAAATAAAAGAGATAAAAACATTTTCAACGCATGTATATTTACTGCATTGGAGTCCAGTAAAAGACAATGAGTTCTGGATAGTTTTCTTTTTAGCCGTTGGAAACTCTTCCAACTCTTGGACAATTACTTTATAAATGGGCAGTGTCTAACTTGGTGTCTATGCCCACTTTCACTATTTCTCTATTATTTAATTAAAATAAATAATTGTTATATATATACGTAGATTAATTAGGATAAAAAAAAAAAAAGAAAATGTCCACTTTACATTAGAGGGAGTTAGACATTTTTTTTAAGTGGACACTTAGTGGCATGTAGTAGGGTCTAAAAAAAAATGAAAAATGTCCATCTCCGTTGGAGATTCTCCAAGATCAAATAGGTTGGTATTAGGTTAAAATTTTGTAGACTTGCCAATCATTTTTCTTTTTTTAATTAAGTTTGTTGTGATAGTTGTCATATGCAGTCACAGAAGATATGATAGATATATGAACTTATCATTATCATTTTTGTTCAATTGAAAGCCTTAATTACCAGCATACTGTCTAGATTCTATAAAATTGTTTCATTTTATTATATATTAGAAATTAGTAATATTTATATGCATGTAAAATCCGGTAGAAACACTAAGAAGATCGGTTCAGTTTGATACTTCTAATATTAAGTCATCAAAACCAAGTTATACTCCTAATATTGTCGGAATATGACTTCCATTCTAAATAGAAAATTTTACTAATTTGTATGTACAATAATAGCTAAAGAAATTAATTTAACAAACAAATTACTACGCTAACCAAGAAAAATCGTTCAAAAATAACTTTAAGTTTCAAATACTGGGTATGTTTTTTAATACATGTTATTTTAGTTTTTGGATAAATTTTTTTTAGATATTCTCACATTTCAAGATAAATTTTAAAATTTTTTTCAATCCTACCCTTAATAAATACTATCCTCAGAGTAATAAATTGAGGGTAATTTTAAAATATTAATGATAAAATTTTAAACTTTCTAGTATTTTAATCATTTTCTTAATCTGTGTAAAAAAACCTTAAACATCATTTATTAAAAAACAGAGGGAGTATATTGTGAATGCTTATTTATTTAATATTATACAATATTATTTAAAATAATAATAACTGACTATGAGAAACACCATTGTGGTTAGGAGTGTAAACCAAGTCAAATGGCTCAGGCCCGGCTCGGCATCGACCCAAAAAAAGCTCTATAAAATTCGAATTCGTGTAGGTATCGAATTATATTGCTCGACTCGTCCAGTATTCAACTTCATTCACGATGCGAACTTGAAGGACAGATTGCTCGATTCAATTTTGTGATGAGTAGTTCGTCCATGTTCGAAGCATTCAATTGCATAAATATCGAACATACCAGAGTTTGATTCGTATACATACATAGCACATATTCAGATGTTCGACTCTTCGGTTTTAACTTTTAGGCCTTTTATGATTTCTAGTTTTTATCAATTGTTTTTCGGTTTTAGCTTTTAGAGCTTTTATGCTTTCTAGTTTTTATCAATTGTTTCTCTTCCCCAGTTTTCATTTGCAGCTATTCCTCTCTTTTATAACTTTTGTTCATGGAGAATTGCAAGAGTCATCTAATTATTTGAGTTTTATTTTATTTTTTTGTTGAAAAATTCATTTACTGATTATTTCTTTTCTCTTTTCCAGCAAATATATCATTCATGTGAAAATAGACAATTAATTTTGGAGAAATAGAAGAGTTTCAATCACAACAAATGGATTTTTCTGCATTTGTGGTATGTATACGTCTATTGAATATCTATATATATATGTGAAAATCCCCAATTTATTTTCATTAGAAACATAATTCCCCAATTCTCAAATTATTCTTCAATCTCCTATTGTCTCATACTATGATTCCTTCTTTCTCGTTTATCTTCACAAAAATGTCTAATCCAAATCAATTACTAGAAAGAAGATGCTCCTAGTAACAATAATAATTGGGAAATTTTCACACTTTTTAGATTATTTTTGATTAATAAGAAATTATGTATGTACTGTAAGTTTGTGATGTTTTCAATTTGATTACTAGTTTACTACTGAATTACATATTTGATTTTTTTCAAAATTTTTTAGATGACTTAGGCACTCAATCTATGATCGTGGATCCTTCACAATTATAATTGTGTTTTGAATTTTCAAACAATGAACTAAAGGCAGCAAAAGCTGCATTGCAAGCCATTAATGCTTAATACCAACAATTAAATGTGACTGAGATTCTTGACAATAAGTAAGGAGAAGAAAATGAAGGAGACAAAGCTTCTGCAATTGAGACAGAGAATGAGGAGATATAAGGTAAAAAAGAGAGAAAGAAATCAAAGGTTTGGGTTGAATTCTCTGTTATTAATTTAAATGATGGTGCCAAAAAAAAAAGAATGTAATCATTGTCATCTACGCTTGCATATCAGGCTACTAGTTCTACTAATTATTTAAATAGGCACATGTCAACTTTCAAGGTTAGATTGTAAAAAATGGTTGGTGCTAAGCAAACTGTGTTAGCTTATCTTATGATTGAAAATGATGGAAAAATTGAAAATCTGACTAATTACAAGTATGATAAAGAAAATGTAAGAGAAGTAGCTGCAAAAATGATCATAGTGTATAAATATCCTTTTCGGATGGTTGAACATGACTTTTTTATTCTTTACTCAAAATTATTGAATCCTAAGTATGAATAATACTCTCGTGTTACTGCCAAGAATGATTGCATGAAAGTGTTTGCTTTAGAAAAGAAAAAAAATGAAAGCTTTGTTATTTAGAATTGACAAAATTAGCTTAACTTCTGATATTTGGACCTCAAAAAACAAATGGATACATGTGTGTGATTGCTCATTTCATGGATTCTGATCGGAACTTGCAAAAAAGAGTGTTGAACTTTTGTCATTTACTTCCTCATTCTAGTGTCATGATTAGTGATGAAATTTTTGAATGTTTTATTGTATGGGGCATTGAGAATAAGATAAACACTATCACTTTAGATAATGCATCAGCCAATGATTTTGCTATTAGAAATTAAAGGACAACTTTATATTGAAAGGTAATTTGTATTTTGGTGAAAAATTATTTCATGTGATGTGTTGTGCTCATATTATTAACATTATCATTTAAGATGGTTTGGAGATTATTCAAAGTTTTATTGTTAAAATTCGTAACAGTGTGAAATACTTTAAAGGGATCCTTTCTAGAGTTTGTAAATTTGCTGAGCAATGCAGTTGCAATTGAATGTGAACAAAAGGCTTGCGTTGGATGTTTTCACTCGATGGAATTCAACATATAATGCTTCTATCTGCTTTGATATCTAGGGAGGTTTTCCCTAGATATCAAGAAAAGTATCCACAATATCAAAGCTTGCCATGCTATGAGGATTAAGAGAAAGCTGAAAGAGTTATAGAGTTTCTTGAGTTGTTTTATGAGACAACTAATGTGTTTTCAGGATATGAGTACTTAACTGTAAACATTTTTTTTCCTGAAATATGGGAGATCAAGGAGTTTTTGCTTAAAATCTCTAATGATAAGTGTCATTTGCTACAAAGTATGGCCTTGAAAATGAAGGAAAAGTTTGATAAGTACTAGGGTGAATGTAATATTTTAATGTCAATTGCAGTTATCATTGACTCAATGTATAAGATGCAATTGATTATCTTTTGTTTTCCAAAAAATTATTCAACCACTGCTAAGGCAAATAGGAATATTGAAATTGTCAGGAGAGCAATTTGAGAGCTGTATGATTATTATGATACAAATCATTGTTCCTCTTCTAGTGATTATAATGTTGGAAGGGCAGGGAACTCTTCTAATAATAGCAATACTGCTATTGATGCTGAGAAAGGAAAAATTAATAGTAGGGCTGAATTTGATATTTGGACCCAAGATGTAGACGTTGTTACTCCAGCAAAATCTGACCTTGATGCTTATCTTGAGGAGGGCAGTTACATTACTTCTGGAAATGAGAAATTTGATGCTCTATTTTGGTGGGAGTCAAACACTTTAAAGTTCAGAGTCCTTACAAAGATGGCAAAGGACATTCTTTCTATTCAAGTCTCAACTGTAGCATCTGAGAGCACATTGTTAAGAATTATAGCATTTGATGATGATAAACTTAGAATTGTTAAATTTCGTAATTGTACAAGTACCTGTAGTAGTGTTCTATCAAAAACTATCATCAGAGACTGTATGAGAACATACGAGACTACAAGGAATACATTTGGAGAGTTCAACAAAAGTCAAACAAAATTAGTCTATCAGAGACTAAGTTTTTGGTCATCGGAGACTAAGTTTTTGTTCATCGGAGACTAAGTTTTTGTTCATCGGAGATTAATGTTGAAGCAACTAGAGACTAAAACAAAGACACTCCAATATATTAAAATAGCCTTGAGAAGATTTGATCGTCGCCAAACTCAAAATGACTATCGCCAAAGTCGTTGGGCAAATCAACATAATTGCCAAACTCAAAATTACTCATCGCCAAAGTCGTCGGGTAATTTACACTAGCGCCAAAGTGCTCGGGTGTCAGGAGATAAATCTCTTGGCGTCAGAGGATGAGTTTTTCGGCATCAGGGGATGAGATTCTCGGCGTCAGTGGATGAAAGTCTCAACATTAGGGGATAGTTTTCTCATCATCAGGGGATGGACTTCTCGGTACTAGAGACTGTCCATCAGGGGATAAATATCCACTGATGAATAAAATAGTCCGTCAGTGGATTAAATATCCACTGATTAACAAAATTGTCCGTCAAGAGAAAAATATCCACTAATGAACAAAATTGTCCGTCAGGGGATAAAAATCCACTAATAAACAGACTGTTTATTAGGGGGATAAAATAATCAGAGACTAAACATGACATATGAGATAACATATGGCTGAGTTCACAAATTCATTAACTCAAGTTTAAAGGTGATGGAATTAAAATATAGATAATGGTCTAATAAGGAGAGATTGGCTACCAAAGAAGCTTCAAGGAGATAAGTTATACACTGCAGGTGTGAACACTGATATGGAGAAAAATCATACTTATACACTAGCATGCGTATATAGTTGCTGGAGTGAAAACTGCAGATAACTTATAGAAACTTGAAGAAGGAAAATATGGAAGCTGGTCCAATAAAAAACCAGGAAGCTCATAGAGATAAGTTATTCACTTCAGAGATAACTTATCATGAGAACTCCAAGAGGAAAAGAGGGAACTGGTGTGCTGATACAACAGAGATGTTACATAACAGGTTGGTGTGCAAGGAAGGTCATGCAAAAAGAAGAAGTTATGTGACAGAACTGCAATTACAAAAGAATATCAGAGATATTTTTGGAGGCAACTCACTGAAGAAGCATGGAGAACAAGGAGACTATGTCTATTAATAGAGACATGGAACAACTGAGATAATGCACATCGATATATAACATCATACATCGAGAGATTACAACAAGATTATATCTTATCTCAGGCTATATATCATATAGCAGCTTTAATAAACTTACAGAGAAGCAAGTTTTTCATAACTTAAGTGTAACAAGTTTTCATAAACTTGAGAGAAGCTAGAATTCATATCCTAGAGTGCAACTGTTATTTTTAACAGAATTGTTAGAAGCTGGTCATTCACACCAGTGAGTTTTTGTAATTTTTCATTGATTTATAAAAGTTTAGAAACACTTGTGATATATTGTATTCTTTTAATTCCGCAACTTTTAATACAATATATTCACTAAACTCACAAAGTTCAAAAGAATTTTGTGATTTGTATTCAACTCCCTTCTACAAACCATCTTGTGGGACAAACAGACATTTAGTGCTAGAAAGGGTATTGTACCTGATATGAGCCAAAAATAACAAGCCCTAAAATATAATAAGTGCAGTATAATTATTAATGAGGCCCGAAAGGCCCATAACGGCTTATGCGTCTACATTCAATGAACCGAAGATAGGGCAGGAATAAGGAAATGATTGAGATCCCTTTGAAAACAGAATCCCGATAGGATTTGAAAATACAATCCCGATAAGGAATTGAAAAAATAATCCATGAAGAACTCTGATAACTTGGATGTGTATAAATAGAGATCAGACAACAACATCTGAGGTAAGTAATTTTTTCCATACGACATTCGCTTCTCTTTTCAAATCCTTACTAACATTCACACCCGAGGGTCTTCCAAATGGCTGAAGCCCCACGGTTCTTGGAAGATTTTTTTTTGCAGGTTAGCAAGGGCATTAAATTCTTGGTCAAACGGAGTCAAAAATTATGGTGTTTTGTAATCCTAATCCTAGGTACGTAATTTGACGTATCAGATTGGCGCCGTCTGTGGGAAATTCTTACAAAAAGTCATGGTGAACACTTGATCTATTGCTTGCGAGAGAGAAGGGGGATCCATGCCCGAAAGGCAACTGGGTATGCCTCCCCTCCCAGAACAAGAGGAACAACAGAATGAAAGAAGAGCGGGGATCAACTCCCAGCCGGCCCGTGAAGAGATCGGACGCAGATCCATAAGAAGAACACAGAGTGCATAGAGGACTCATAGTGGTCTTTATGATGCCGATTCAGAGGCTGAAGATAACGAGCGTAGAAATTCGCGGGAGCTATGCAACGTTCTAGTACGGAGAAGGTCAGCCGCTCAAGACCCTACTCTTCAGGAAGATCTGAGGGGCCGGCTCTTAAGAGAAGAAGCCCGCATAAACCAGCCATCCCCACATGGTTATGAGGATCTCCGGACAAGTCTTTTGCAACTGTAAAATAAACTGGATGAGTTCGAAAGGGGGCATGGAAAGGAATGGTGAATAAAGAAATCAAGAATGGTGAATTGCAGAATTGGTGATTGAATCATTATTGAAGATTGAAAATATTGAAACAATGAAGGTTGAAGAATGGAGTATTGGATCCACTTTTAAAAGTTTTGTACTTCTTTTTTATCATTTACTTTTGTAACTTTTGGTTTAATTTTTATGTAATGTTGTTTTTCTTTTCACTAATTAGTATTACTATGTACTTTCCAAAAATTTTATTTTAACGAATAAGACAATTTAAGTTTTTTCATATTCAAAAAATGTATTAAATCGTTCAAATTTTTTATACTCGAATAATGCATCAAATAGTTTGAATAAATTTGTAAACCTTGAATTGTGGTGATAGTTGAGATCATGAATTTAAATTTTAAAGTTTTTTTAAATTTTATGATTTAAAACTAGAAATATACCTCCTATCACGGAATAATCAGGAAAAAGAGAGTAAAATTAGAAACAAAGATTTCTTATTAGATGTGAATTTTTTTACTGCATTTTGTATTTTTGTTCGGCTTCGTATATGTCTTGATTTTACTTTTACATAATTGCTTTTTGACTTTCTTGATTCTTCCACCAAATTCAATTAGCACATCTTTTGTTAGAAAGCAAAAACAAAGAAAGTAATCGAAAAAGAGCTTTTATTTTTGGGTCAGTTCGATGACTTTGATCATATCTTTTAAAGGCAACTTTTAGTAGTCAAATATTTTTTAAAAAAAAAAAGAAGAAGAAGAAATTGTCAGAATTTTCTCCTCTACGATATGTACTGCATGAAATGTTGCACGAAGGTCCAGAAAACGTCTGATTTTTCATCTATGAAAGATAGATGTAATAATACTAGTCGTTCATATCATAACTTTCTACAAATAAAATGTTAAAAAACGAAGTAAAAAGGATGTTCTCTTTTTTCTTGTGCACAATTATTATTTATTTTTCTGTTTTCTTATTCTTGGATTCATTCTTTGTTCTCAAGCAAAACAAATAAATTCATAATCGATTTTTTTTATTTTGATTATATTAGGATGTTATCTTTTAATACGATGCACTTATTAAAATTAATAAGAATAAAGGACAGATATAATTAAGGCTTCAATTTTAGTTTTATCTCTTCCAACTGTCCCAAGAGTTACTTTCCATTAACATTACTGCACATTTTATTTTGGTAATATTATCATATTATCATTACATTTTGCTAGGATGAATAATCTAGATATACCTTGGTTTATTTTTTTATTTTACTAATTGGCCCTAATTCCAATATTTCAGAGTACATATACTTCTCTGTTACCAATGTACAAAGTGACCGCAAGTAGAGCGTGTAAAATCTTCTGTCCTTCTCCAAATCCATGCATTTAATGCAACTAATTATGAACCTCGTATTACTATAGTATATTTACCCACGCCACGCCACGCCTTTTTCTCAACAAAAGTCTCTAAAAAAATACTAACAAATTGTAACATAAATTAATTTATTTTATTATCTTCTCCTTAAAAAGACATAAATTAAAAAAATAAATATATCTACTTTTTTTCACTCTTGATAGAACAATTATACATATAACTTGAAATAATTGATAAATGAAGTTCACAAATCAAACAAGGAAAGAAATAAAAAAGCAAAAATACACTTACTTTTTCAAATTCAAATTATCTTTGGGATAAAATTCTAAAACAATTTTTGAGTGTCTTCATACTTTATATTAGTTCCGTCTCGAAAAAAGATTATTTAAGTATAATTTATATATTTTTAAAAAATTATATTTTAAAGACATAAATTTATTATAATAATATTTAAATATTATAATTATATTTATTTTTTTTCAAAAAAATATATTTATTTATAAAATTAATATAATAAATTTATATTTTATTAACATACTTAAACTATTTTTTTATGATTTATTTTTTTTATACTTAAAATCGTTAAAAAGACAGAGAGAGTAGATCTCAAAGGTACTTCAGTAACTACAACGTATATACGTATATAATAATAAAACTTTAATACCCCGTATATATATATTTTTACAAAATAAAACATGTAGTTAATCTTATTGTAGAAGGGGCTCAACTCTCAAGAAAGTATCTTCCCGGAGTACCATAAAGCAAAGTGTTTTCATCATCAAAGATCTTTCTCTTACTCTTTTAGTACACTCTCTCTCTACCTTTTCCATTGCCGTCTCTCCATCCCATCTTCTCTCTCTAACATATAACTCTAGCCCTTTCATGGGACAACACCTCCATGGCAGCTCCAAAAAGTTCCTTGAACCCATATGCACCCCCATACATTCCTTCTCACTTTTATCATCGTCAAACCCCACCTCTCCTTCCTCCTCAAACACCCTCTTCCATCCCCACAGATCCAAATTTCACCCAAAATTCCGAAACCCCATTAGATGCACAACCCCAAGGCCCAACCACCCTCCCTCCGCCGCCGTTCACGGCGGTGACCCCCACTTTTCCGGCGGACTCTAATGAACTTCTTCACCAACCCCATGAAGCTAATTTGGATGAACAGGTTGGCAATGGTGAAAGTGGACATCAGATTGGGAATAGTGATGGTGGTGGTGGTGGTGATGGTGGTGCATGCAGCAGGGGAAGAGAAAATGATGATGATGATAACAATAATAGTAATAAGAATGGAGAAAATCATAATATTGAGAGTGATAATAGGAATGATGATCATGGGTTGGAAAATCATGAGAATTTAAGAATTGTTGAGAGCTCTTATTTGCCAGTGAGAAGAAATAAGCCAATTATGCATCTCAGTTATGGTGAAGGGAATAACATTAATATTACTACTGTCATGATCAGAAATGTGCCCAATAAATTTACGTATGCCTCTTTCATCATACACACACATACTTAATTCCCTTTTTCTGTGAGCAATTAATTTGTAGTGCATGCATGCCCGTAATTGGAAATTTAATTAATTTTATTCGTTTTGCATTTATTAGTTGCAGAGTTTGAGGATATTGTGTTAATTAATTGAATCATATTTATAGTAAGAATTTTGCCTTTGGTTTCCACTTTTGGCATTGGAGGTGTGAAATGTAGCGAACTTTTTGAGTAAATTTTAGACTTTTGTTGCAGGTCAACTAATTATTTATAGTTTTTGTGGTCAGTTAATTTGCATCTCTTTTTGTTTGTGAGTTAAGAATTGTTTTGTTGTTTTATATATATAGGAGATCGAAGCTGTTGAAATTATTGGACAACCATTGCATGTCAATGAATGAAGCTTCTAAAGAATCTGGAGATGAAAATATTTCAGCTTATGATTTCCTTTATCTCCCAATGGATTTCATGTGAGTTCATTTTTAGTCATTTATGTTTTGTGGGATTATGGTATGAATGAAAATTCATAATGTTCTGATTTTTTGTTTTGTTTTTGGGGACAGGACTGTGGAGAACAAAGGGTATGCATTTGTGAATTTCACAAACAAAGAGGCTGTTAGGAAATTTTATGATGCATTTCATAACAAGAGATGGGTATTTAGTCTATCCCATAAGATTGCAGAAATTGTTTGCGCAAAAATTCAGGTATATATATTTCCACACAGGTATTCCAAGTTTAATTACAATTCATTTTTTTTTGAATTCAATAAAAATATTCTGATGTGCTTAATGTCTGTGTTTCATTAAAAAGATGGTTTAAGTACACTCTTTTGCCCCAATAACTGATAGACTTTACTAGGTATGATTTAGCATGAGTTAAGCCATCTTAAACCGTCATTAACTATCGTGAATTCGAGATATAGTAAAATTTAAATGGAATTAAGGTCATCGAATCTTTTTGGGACGAAGGTGTATGTACAAAATTATATACACCGATTATTTTTACTTAAAATTTATATTATAAAATTTTGGAATCTCAAAATTAATTACATAAGTTAGAACCAAATGAGGTCATAATCTTAGTAGTCTCAGTTTTATGTTTGATTTGTTAATCTATGGCTTTATTTTCAATTGGAAAAAGATATATATTCTGGGCTAGTAGGCTAAATCAGCCTAATAATATGTACACCATTGAATTATTATGATCGAGATCTTGCATTTAAAATTTAGAATTTTCCTTTGAGCAGGAAAATATAAAATGTGCAACACACAACATGAACATGTGCCACATAAATATGAACTTCTGTAGCCGTAGGCCAAGTCAGCCTAAAATGTACACTTTAGGCCGTAATAACAGTACTCTTTTCAATTTGTGTGCATGTGTCATGTCATGTCTGTGTGGTCTCTCTCTCTCTCTCTCTCTCTAAATGGAGTTTCACTAATACATTGACAGGGGAAGGAGGAACTGGTGAAGCATTTTGAGAACACCTTGTTCATATGTGACAATGATGAATACTTGCCACTATGTTTCGACCCACCTAGGGATGGTTATGGGAGGCCAGTGAAACTACAAACACTCGGAAGACGCAGCAGCATCTCCCAATTTCATTGAAAAGACAACAATAATGAGAAACACGAGTTCAAAACCACCACATCTAGCTAGTACTTTGCTACTATATATAGCTCAAGTACATGATTTAATTCACTAGCTATCTATATATATAGCTAGTGCAATCATAATTATCATGGATATGGTCAGAGACTGAAGATTTTTAGTTTTTCTTTCGTTGTTTAACACTTTCCGTTTTAAGTTGTTTTAGGGTTTTTAAAGAGAGAGACGATGATATTAGTAGGTGTTTAAGGGCACGATTATTTGGTGTCTATCTTGGATGACCAACATATATGACATGATTGATAATCGGTATTATTTAGATTATCAGTAATAAATTTTGCTAATATGATGACTAAAATTGTTTATTTTGTGTAATATTATAAGTGGTAATGTTGGATAAACATGTTTGGTTTACTTTGGTATTCGAGCGGTTATATTTTATATTTTAACTAATTGTTCTTAACTATAACAAATGAAATATACTATTATTATAATTGTATTATATATAATATATTAAAGTAATAATAATATTTTATTTTATATATGATATATAAATTATAGTACTAGTACAAAATGAATATATATTTTATAATATATTATTGTTTATTACTATCACATATATAGTGATATATATATTATATTATGTATACTACTTTGCATAATATATTGTGTGTTTGGTTAGCTGTATGTGTGCTTAGATTGCATTTTGTTTGGTTTAATTTGTATATTATGATTATTTTGCAAATCACACCCTTTAAGAAAGTGTCTTGACTATCATACCTCTGTATACGCTCATTCGGTAAGGTGATGAGAAATAGTACCGCTTGGATCTGCTCTAAGATGATCCATGAACTTTCATACCAAATATAAGAAACTTAAAACAGTTAGACACACTATAGGAATTATTTGATAAATAAATGATTGATGTGCATCTTTTCTTATAGGGACTATAAATTGCATGTTTCTTATATTTCCTTGTACTTCTTTGATGTATTTGTGAAAATTTGTCACACACTATGTATCATAAACTCATAAAATTTTTGCATTTTTGCAAGCATGGTGCATGCTCCTCTTTTTCATTGTCGTTTTGCATAACTGATTTTATTTAGTCACATGTGCATTTCATCCAAATGATTTTAAAATTGCACCGTTCATTCAATAAACATGTCATCACATCATCCAAAAACTTTTGGGGAAGTCAATAAGAGAATACCAACAAACACTAATTTCCAAAACAAACAAAAGATTTTATGATATCTCCAAAAGATTGAGTGTAAATTGATTTGGAAAAGAATGCAGAACTATGAAACTTTTGGAATGATTTAAGTCATTTGAAATTTGGTTTTTTTTCACTCCCTATTCTTGCATTACATATAGGACATGCATTTGATTTAAATATAAATTTTATGCTATGGTTAATTTCAGGTGTACGAGGGAAATAAAGATTGCGTCAATCACAAGTCGGGAAGCTTGGAGAAATGAAGAGATCGTCCACATCTGAAATGGTAACCAAAGAGGAATTAACCAAATTAGAGGACGAACTAGAAGAAATAGAATGATGATGGCACATATGACAACCTTTATCTGTAATTCTGGAAATAGAAGAGAAGAAGGATATAACTCGGGAGAAAAGAAAAAGAAGAATGTCGAAGAGGAAAGAGATGAGTTGACTGATGAAAAAGAGGAGAAGCTAGTAGGGAAAGAAAGAGAGAATAACAAGAAAAAGAAAATAATTGAGGAAGTCACCATTGACAAGAAGATTCAGACCTTGAAAGTGAGCGTAAGAAATATGAAAGGAATGAAAAGTTCTAGAGGGATAGATCAAGCAAAGCTATACTTATTCTCAGAGACTAATTTTCCTGAAAACTTCAAGATACCAAAATTTACAAAGTATACTGGATCAAGCCTTCCGCTGCAGCACCTAATCATGTACATGACACAATTGGGGCCATACAGAAAGGATGATGGAATGAAGATAAACTTATTCTCTATGAGCCTTATAGGACATGTTCTACAGTGGTACACTCAATTTGACAAATCAAAAATTAAGACTTGGGAGGATTTAACTGGTATATTCTCGGAGCAGTATAGTTTCCAAAACGAACTTGTGCCTGGCATATGGGAATTGAAACAATAGAGGAAAAAATCCAATGATTCTTTTAGAGAGTTCGGGCAGAGGTTCAGGGAAATGACAACAATGATAATCTCGCCAATCGATGGGAAAGAAATGGTGAAGATATTCATTGAAGGACAAGAGCCCCTTTTTTATGAAAAACTACTAGAAAAGAAGAATTCAAACTTTTTGAAAGTGATAACACATGACATGGATGAGGAAAAGGCTTTGAAAACAGGAAAAATGGTGGATCTTGTGGCTTTGACTATGGTTGAACAAATTCAAACTGATTCATACCGCAAAAAGGGAGGGAAAAGCGTGAGAATGTGGTATCATTTGTGGTACCATGACAAGGACCCCTAAAGAAGCCTTTTCAGGTACCAACCAGTTCAAAACCCAACATCAATGATCGATAACAGAACACACAATATTAGCCAAGTAGACTCGAACAAAGGAAGTTTGCACTTTTAGGAAAGCCGTTGACAAACATACTGAAAGCCTTGTTAAGCTAGTGTATGATTAAAAAATCAACAAGGGTACCAGACCAAAACAACAGAGGGTATGATCCGAAACAAAGGTGTGCATATTATTGTGATCTACCTGGGCATGATACTGAGAAATGTTGGTGCTTGAAGCATCAAATACAAGATTTAATTGTTCGAGGAGATATTGTGATCGAGGAAACAACAAATGTGGACAACAATCCATTACTGAAGCATGATGGTAATGTGAATATGGTGGGACAAGAAGGAGAGACATATGAGAAGGTCAAGTACATGTTCCCAATATAAAAAAGGAAATGCATGGTGGGAACAATTACCAAAGATTAATCTTCAAGGGACAACCCGTGAGAAATAATCAAGGACAACAAACTAAGGTGTTAGTGGCCAAATAAAAAGGGAAGAGTTAATTTCTTTTAATTGTTTAAATATTGTTGAGTAAGAATTTTGGTAAATTGCAATCAAAATGTACAAAAACTATGTTATAAGCCTGATTCCTTACAAATGGGATACGTAGGCTGCCTTTCATGGTTCGGCCCTAACTAGTTTCAAAATACTCAAGACCACGTTGAAACATGTAGAATCTTATTAAGTACTCTAGACTTCTTAGTTCATGCTTCGTTTAGGTTGTGTGCATTTCATTGACCTTGATTCTAAGTCATCATGCCATTTAATGTTTAGAAGTTCGATCTGGGTTTGTTTTGATTTCTAGATGATTGAGGATATCCAAAACATTAAATCAACAGTTTATTCAGAGGATATTATCAAGAAAAACTCGCCCATTAAGCAAAAAGTAAAATTGTTTCAAGATAATTTTTGACTTACTGCGGTCATTAAGGTCTTTCATTGATATGTAAAGTAGTTAATGATTTGATTAATTGTTGAAAAACGTTTCAACCTATTGCCAGCACATCCTTATCATGTAAAACACTATTTTCTACTAAAGTGAGTTTTTTTCACACAACTTGATGTTACAAGACACTTTGATCGTTTAGTTGTGGGGCATTCAATCATTTAATTAGGCTTTAAGGTCACAAAATTACTCCAATATCTGTCGAACTGAATAATCGGTGTACAAGTTTCAGGAAACATCTACACTCGTGTAAAAAGTAGTCGACATGTATAAGAAACTTGACTAGTCTTCACAGGAGACCTTTGTTATTCAACCAAATAAACCCTTGGGGAATGTCTCTTACATTCTAGCACCCTAAGATTCTTAGAATCTGAGAGTTGTTGGCTGGAAGTTCACTACACGGGTAATATTGAAAGTCCGAGAAAGCAAAGCACTACACTGTCAACATTATCTAAGAGAAAAAAAAAGAAAAAAAAGAGTAAAGAGAAAACGAGAGAAAAGGAAAGAGCTGAAAAAGAAAACAAAAATGTCTGTGTGATAAGCCCTTAGCATAGGATCGTCACACACTCAAGATCAACCCAAGACGTTTCTTAAATAAACTTTGGTCGAAGATCAGTGTTTTTTTAAAACAATTTTATGATGTCAAAAGAGAAATTTTCTTCAAAGATTAATAATATTCCTTAGAGAAAGTCCATGTTTATTTGAAAAGGCTTATTGATGACCTTAATTTGTCATATAGTTAGTGACATTAAGTTTACAAAACCTAATTTTGGGCAGTTTTCATTTGAAAATCTTCACAGGATAAAGTTTTGACAAAGACTGGGGCACTTAGTGATCGCTTTAGATTGATGAACAAACTGATGTTAGTTTCTAAACATAAAAATGCATGAAAAAATTGCGCTCAATATTATTTACTATGTATTATGAGTAATATATATATTACAATATTAATAATATAATTATATATATATATATATATATATATATACATACAATTATATTATATTATAAATATATATTATATAAATAGTACATATATTATAATATTAATATAATTATATATATATATATATATATAGTACATTATATTAAAATGTAAAAGATACAAAGATAATTCAATAAATGACCAAATAGTACATTATATTAAAATGTGAAAGGTACAAAGATAGTTAATAAATGACTTAGGTCATCCAAGATAACCACCTTTAGGAGCGGTAATGAAAAATTATCTATTCTTAACGGTAATTTTTCAAATTATTATCACTTATTAATTAAGTGAGTATGTAAGATGGTATGGTGAAACAAACGCATCTATTTTAAATACCACTCTCAAATTATCGATAATATGAGATAACATGTGACTCCAAACATGCCCTAAAATTTAATAATCCGGTGAATATATGGGTAGGATATTGGGGTGCGTGGTGGGAGGGGGTGTTGTGGTGTGGTACAGGGCCGCTGTTTCTTGTTGTATTAGGGTTTTGAGAGAAGAGGGTTTATCTTGCACACTTTAATTGTGTGTATACATATATATATATATTATGGCAGGTGGTGAGATGCACCTTGTTAATTACTCTGTGTACAGTTTGTTGTTCAAGTCTTCTCTTGATCATATCATAGCTTTACGAGTTGAGTGCCGAGTACTGTTATTATTAGCTTACTGGCTACTTGATCTCATCCATTTATTTTTGTGTCAAGATAAGTAATTATGATTTGTCTCAAAATTTGACTAAAGATGAAATAATGAAACGAGTAGATTGGTAGTAGACGCAAAATTTGTAGGTTCATCCAACATTACTCTTTTACATATTTTATATACACTACTTTATGTACATATTATGAACAGTAACATATTTTACCAATGGCATTTTCCCGTTCTTACGTTTATATATGTTGCTTTATGTACCAATGTCATTTTCCGTTGAAGCTTGTTATTCTACTTATTTTCTATATAAATTTAGGGATATACGAAATAATTATTGCAATAACAATAGCTCTACACAAAAATAAAAAAATAAAAAAAAGAGAGAGGAGGTATCCGTGAGTATTTGACTGTAAATACGATTTTGTTTTTGTAGCACTGATGACTGATATCATCCTTTCTTCTAAAGATACTTTTTAAAAGAGGAGAATCATTAATGAATTAATGTGGTGCATCGCACGTATTCTTATATTATTTATATACCATGTATGTAAATACATATGCATATAAAATAGGTGGCTATACATCTGGGAACTTTATAGCAATGAGTACTGACTGATCTGTTGGTTTCGATAGTAATCATTTGATTGAACAGAGTTTTATCTTTTTGGTAAAACATATTGCATGTAGATATATATGGCTACTTTTCGATCAGTTTTCATGCATATTACTTAGATTTATAATGGCGTGCGAGAGTTTATCTTGACTCTTGAGGGTTTATAATGATCATTGGAAAAATAAAGTGTTCTTTTTCTTTCTTTGGCGGGAGTGGTTGCGGTGATGATTCCTTTTAATATATTTTGTCCACATATATAGAAAAAAATAGAATTAATTTTTATAATTTTATTTATTTATTTTATATTTGGGTTCTTAAAAAATTATTATAAAAATATAATCGTACAGATTAAAAGAACATTCAAAAATAAATTATGTATAATTTTTTGAGATTTTTTTGAACTTTTTTACATAATTTTTATAATTATATAAAAATTAATATATCTTAATCATTGCAAATATACAAATTTTACATAATTATAAAAATCATGTCATACACTATGAAATGATTTGAAAATTTGTATATCTAATCAATTTTTTATTACTCTTTCAGTCTGTATGGTTAAATTTTTCAGATACACTATGAATTAATCAATATAAAATTAGTGAATAAAATTTGAAATGTCATTTATAATTCAATTATCTTAATCTCATATATATATATATATATATATATATATATATATATATTGTGAATCTCTTAAATTTAAATAAATAGTGAAAAACTTGATATTATAAATTATTTACAAATACAAAAAGTAATTTCAAGTTTGTTTATTTACGAAATACTCTGTATAATATATACGTAGTATAGTGTATAGTAGGATATTTCTTTAAGTTCAAAAAGATGAAGGATTTTAGTTTTTTTTTCTTTTCTATTGGTCAAATACAAGTTACACAATTTAGATACGAAAAAATAAAAGTTAGCAAGGGCAAGAGCCCCTCCGGAGCCTGCCCTATACCTGCTGGTGTATATTTTCACATGCAGTCTCGACAAAATATATATGAAACATATTTTTTCATTCATGTTTATCGAAATAAGTAAAGAGTCGTGAATTTAATATAACTTAAATTTTTGACATTAAAGTTAATTCGTATGAAAACACATATTTGTGTAATTATCTGTCATTTAATATATTTTTAGTTGATTTAATTATTTTTTAATTTTAAAATTAAACACATACACTTATACTTGTGTATTTATAAAAATTAATATAAATTATATGAATGTTCCTTGTAATTATAATTTCTGACACTTATATATTTATAAAATAATAAAAAATATTAAATTAAAAATAAGATAAATTTAATTAAAAAAATATAGGTGACATACCAAAAGTAGATTTCGTTTAAAATGGGTTTAGTGGATTGCAACTGTCGAAGATGTACCACTATTTGTCTTTAGAGAGTGGGCTGCAGAGTTCAGAAGAACAGGCTTAGAAAATGGGAACATTATCATTATCATCTTCTTCAATTCTTATTTTCCGCCATTTTTATCGATCTCCACCCCCATTTTCTTCTTTCCATCTCTTCAAGCAACCTACCCTTTCCGTTTCTCTTCATTCAAACCTGGTTGGCACTTGCTTCCGTTCATCATCTTCTTTTTCCCCAATTCAATCTCTTTCACCGCAATCTACCATCAGCTTCGAAACTCCACTAACGCCCATTAACGAAGACGATTCGGAATTGGAATCTGATGACACCCCAGACGTTGAATCGCCACAAGAGGCCGTTGGGGAGGTGGGTTTGAGTTGTGATAAGAAATATGAAGAATTGGTGTCGAGATTGCCTAGTCTTTCTGTGAGAGAAAAGAAGGATTTGGCTTCTTATGCTCATAGTTTGGGGAAGAAGCTCAAGTCTCAACAAGTGGGCAAGTCTGGTGTCACTGATTCTGTCGCCACTGCTTTGGTTGAAACCCTAGAAGCTAATGAGCTTCTCAAGGTACAATTAGTGTGCCTTTGTGTCTAGTAGTCCAATTTTTATGTTATATTTGCTATTCGGGTAAAACTTTAGAGCTGTGTTGTAAAACACACTAGCCGGACTTAGGTGGTAGAGGATCTTCCAGCCGGAGATTAATCAGAGTTAAACAAAGTTAGTGGAATCTAAGTCGAGATTAATCGTACTCAAATAGATGAATTACGTAGTGCCTAGGCCGAGTATTAATTGGATTAGGCGGAAACTTTCGATGCAGAGCTTTTGACTTAATACCAAGTTGGGGTATGGTGAGACTATGCTAGTTTTCAAGGGAATTTTTTTGTTGGATATGAAAAGTTATGGCTGTTATATATCTGTATTGGGAATTTGGAATTACAATTGATGATAGGTTCCATTATTTGGTAATAATGCATTTGAGTTCTAGTTTAACATGCACATTGCTGTTTTCTATCAACAAGTAAGATGGCAGGAAATTTAATATGCTTTACTGTTGAAAATTGAAATGTCGGCTTTCTATGGTGCAATGAGAAGATCCTATTTCTAACTACAAATTAGTGATGGTTTTTAATCATGTTGTCTTGTAATTTCTTCCTGTATAGACCAATGTACTAAGTTACTCTATCCATTCCACAAAAATAGTAATATTTAGATTTTTGACGACTATTAATTTTACATCTTTGACCAAGAATTAAATATACAAATAAAAAGTTTTTTTTATGAAATTTATTATGAATCTTTAAGTTATGACGAGATCAACAAGTTTGTAATTTGAAGTTTTTTTTATTTATAGCAAAATAACAAAGAAAATTTTTAAGTAACTCTTTTTTAAAACAATTTTTTTTTTTAAATGTAACTCTTTGTTTTTTGGTACGGAGGAAGTAATAATCTGTTATGTATCTTGAAGTGTGTGCTATAGAAAGGTTGTGTATCAAGTGAAGTTTTAAGCGTATTAATCAAGGACAATATGAGGATGAGTTAGTTAAGATGGATTCTTGATTTTAATTAGATTTTGTCCCAACACTACAAGGAGGGAGCCTTGCCTATTGTGAAGGTGGTATCTTTAAGTTGGACATACCTGGGTGAAGATTGAGTTTCATAAATGTAGAACTCATAATCTCGCCTGTAGAGAAAGTAGAGGTTATAATGCCAGTATAAAATTATCACGTAGAAAAGATCCCTAGACATTTGTAGAGATGGTACTATGGCGGACCATTTTTAGCCTTTTAGGGGTGGGATTCTTGTCATAGAGCTCTGTGTGGTTTGTCGGGTTGGAAGAAGGAAAAAAGAGGGAGTTGCAGGTGTATATGTTGGGGGCTAGATGTTTAATGTGTATATATGCAAACTTGCATGTTCTTCTACTTTGAAATATCCATTCTTTTGACTTGCTAATAAGTACCTAAAGCAAGTCACTATTTGCCTTGTTGCAAAATGTTAAAACATGCTACAGGTTAAAATACATAGCAATTCTCCTGTAGAGTTTGATGACGCTGTGAAGCAATTGGAAGGAGCAACTGGGTCTGTTGTTGTCGGCCGAATTGGTCGGACTGTGATTCTTTATAGGCCTAGCTTGACCAAGTTGAAAGCGGAGGAGAAAAAAATTCAGGCCCGGAGAATTTTTGTGAGAAGACAACAGGCATTCAAATCATCATTGCAGGTTCATTTTCTCATTTGATTTCTCTTACTAAGAAGAAAATTGAGGACTCATTATTCTATTTGAATACTTTTGCTTCCTCTAATGTACCTGCCGTCTCTGCAGAATAAAGCACAAGCTTTGAGGCAATCTAGTGCTCGTCGAGGAAGGAGCAGATTTTGAGTTTAAGTAGCTCTCTTCATGTTCCTGTGTAGTGAAAGTTGATGCCTATTACGGTGGTACCATATCTTTAAGAGAGCACACAATGGTCGGAGCTTCACGAGATCAAGCATTTCTTAAGTTGTATACCACACCTATGTCTAGGAATACATGTGAAAAAGTGACAATAACATGTGATGTGTTGGCAAATTTTTGTAGTTTTTTCTATGATAGCACGAGTCTGAGAAGTAAGCTCACTCCTTTGGTCTTCTTGCAGTATTACCACTATTACCAGCAAAGATGTTTTAAAATATGAAATTGCAGAACTGTTGTATCTGCATTGTCTTTATTTCCCTTTGTACCGATGATGCAGCTGGTTTTAGCAAATACTTGTCATGTGACAAATCCCGTATGTGGTGTTAATGATCATTTCTTTAATGAAAGCACTACCATTTCAGAGCTGTCATAAAAATTGCTCCAAAATTGTCACTATGATATTTATGAGCAACACGATATCGTCAATTGCAGCACTGAAATGAAATGCACGGCTACGAGAACCAAGATTATGAAATCGTTGGGGGCAACCCAATATATTGGAATACACAGAACTGTACATTGTACGCCATATCTCATTACAATAAAATTTCTGAGCACATGATATTGCCTATAAAGAATTCCCTATCCAGTATACTATTTTCTTTTGCGTATAAAGAATTACAACAGCTTGATTAGTAGGTTGAACATAAAATGTATCTGTCTGGATTTTGGTGGCAGTCTGTAGCCTGGGAGCAAATGTTGCTGTCTTGACTCGCTAATATACTAAAAACACTGGAAATATCGAAACCTAGGCAGTTTTCTGCTTTCCTAACTCATAACGTGTCAAATCATCAGAATAGAGTATTCCATCGGGTAACGTGAGGCGTCTTAGAGCGACGCTGAATCGGGACTGAAGCAAAGAAAAAGGATACTGAGCAAGCTCACAAAACTAAATATTAATTGACAATATAGTTACATCAGGTGTTAAGGAATTTACCCATTGAAATGCTGCTAGTGCCCACCAACAACCAGGCAAACCATATCCTCCATTGCTTAAGAACTGCAACATGTGTGACAGCTTTGTTAATTCCTCTACTTCTCACAAAAAGTATGGAACGGAAAGAAGGAAGAGAGCATTATTATTGCAATCTGGAAAATAGCTTTCTCTGGGTCGTGGGGAATGTGTCGGATAGTCACATAGTGTTGTAAGTATCTCACTCTATGGTCCCTACTGCCTACTACATAGTGCACTTAGTAACTGAATCCAGAATGTCTGACACAATTAAAAAGAAAATATAATTATCTAAAGATACTGAATTATACCAGAAGGAGAAGAGCCCCCAAAGAAAAAATTCCACTCATTGACAAACTAATAAATCTCAGATCTCGTCCAGCCTGCAAAAACAAAGAGTTGAGTTGATGCTGGAAAAAAAGATTCTGGATATTGTCACACAAATGAATGCACAATAATACTAGTGGTGACAAGTAAAGCGTGAGCCAACAGAAGCTAGGAATGTCTGAATAGTGAAATAAAATTCGGACCACAAACTTCTTACTGTTATTTATTTTTTCCTAATATAATTAGCGGAATGTGTATGTCACAATGAACAAATATCATTTTAGCATCCATAGATATTTGAAGCAGAATTAAGTTCAAGAAGATTTCCACGGGTTCAGAACAAATATACCTCATTGGAACAATAGCTGTTGATAACCAGCATATACTTGTATTAATAGGATAGCGGGATGTTATATTTAGTGTAAATAAATTTGGATCAGAAATGTGTAAAAATAGACAGACCATAAGAAAATCTCGAAAAGATCACTGAAGTTTGAAATACTTACTAACAAAGTCCCTTCAAGACTATGAGTGCTAGGTGTGATACTTAGCGCAATAAAATATGGAATCAGCACTTTATGCATCTGCATAAACGCAAATAAGATAATTTCAAGGGAAACAGATCATCATAGTTAATGTCCTTCATGGAGCAAGAGTATATTATGCTTGTATTTCATTTTCCATGTTCAATTTTAAGACAGCTCATTAGACATGTAGTTGAATGATAGATACCATAATGGTGATTGTTCAAAATAGCAGATGCAACAGTTATGCTCTTATAGACGAGAAGAAGAGGCCTATTTCTCGATCATCCAGAATTTGAAGTAATAAAGCTTTTGTCTTCTCTTGATTAGAAATACATTGGCCTCTTCAAAATTATACAAGAAAGATAAAAGAATGGAAAAAAAGGTTTCTAGTTGGTAAGGTTAAATAGATTACATAATTCTCATGAATAGAAAAGGCCAAAAAGGTAAATTACAGAAATAAAATGACATTAACTAACCTCCCTTGTAACTTCAGCATCAGGTGAAAATGCTCGGGGAAACAACCAGGGAATAGATGTTCCAATGAATCCTAATATTATTCCAGTAATTGCGCCAATAATAACCAGAGTCTTCAGCAACATTCGTGCCTGTTTGGTACGTTAAATATTTCAGACAACTATTTGCAAACAAAGTTCATGCAGAGATGTTTTGAAACTAGAAATTCTCTTCTTGCAGGACATGATTAGTGAAAATTTAAACCAGCTGCCACCAAGTTCATCAACATTTACTAAGAAAAAAGAATTGCCACAAACTTATATTTAGCATGTACAAGGGAACTTCATAAATTATCACAAGCAGTAGTGAGATACTGGAAATTGCAGCAGCCAAAAACAACACCACTAACCCTTGACAAATTTCGATTGGCTCCATACATCATCTCAGGCATAAATGATTGAGCAGTTTGAGATAGAGGCTCCCCCCATACTGTGCACATGCAGTAAACTTGTATCATGACCTAGAATTATTGCCAGTTTGTCAAGGTATGACCTTACAGATACACAACGGAAGCTTGGAGGAAAGGTACTAGTACAATGCTAATTTACCTGATGAGCAGCAACTGTATGCATGCCCATAGATGCAGCAAAATATACAAGTAGAGAGTAAAATGCCACCTAAATCCCAATTTGAGTTAGTATGATCATGTATGAGCATATACAACTGGAGGTTCAAGTAAGATGTCATGAACCTTTGATATCATTGTAATAAATACAGGAGCAGCAAGCCTGTATATATGCTGCAATTCGCTGGTTGATGGAATAGAAAGAGTGAAACCATTATATCCTTTCTTGTTCAGAGCCTCAACCATCATATAAGCTGCAACTACCTGAATCACGTTCCAATAAGAGACAACATTGTAGCAAAGAAATTGTGAATGGAGTGAGAGTGCAGGGACACGATTTACAATGACACAAAATTGCTTTGTCAGCATACTTGTGATGCCATTGTTGCCCATGCTGCTCCAGCAATACCGTATCCTAGGACTGAGCATAGGACCACATCACCAATCCCATTTATAACACTGGCAGCAGCCAAAGCCTTTAAAGGTCCCCATGAATCTTTCATTCCAAGACTGAACCAAACCAAGAACCGCTAAAAATTAGTTCCCCCAAAAAAGGAAAACCACAACTTTTAAAAAGGCTAACAACTAACATCATCATGTATCAAGAAATTTAAAAGTAGAAAAATAACATTGTAGGTGTAAACCCATTCCTTAATCTCTTTTTGCCTATTTCATATGGGTTCATTGACAGTTAACCCCAACTAGTTTGGGATAACTGCGATATTGATGTTGACGTTGATGTAGGTGTAAACCCACTTGCCGATGATAGGTATTACTTAAATCTTCACACATATTCTTACCTAATCGAACTGAATTATGTATGCTGAAAAGTCTTTACAGTACACTGGAACAGCTCACAGCAATAGAATACAGATACTTCATACAATTATACTTGTTATATACCACAAAATCTAGTTTTTGCACCTTGCACTCTGAGCAACCCATCCAACAAGCACAGCTGGCCATGCTAAACCTCGAATCTACAAGAAAAATGCAATATTATTCAATCTAAAAGCAACTAAAACACATTTAAAGCCGAAAAAACCATGAAGAACCATTGACGGAGATGACAAATATATCAGGCAAAATTACAAGAGTCATCCCACCCAATTATGCATGTTCACTTTAGTATTAACCCATATGCAAATAGAGACATTTACACATCTATACCTCTTCTGAGTTACAAGGGTAATTTGTACCGCAACATCTAAGGACTATTGGCTAGGCTTTTGCAAAACCAAGAAGTGCAAAAATGTTGAAATATAGATTTTTTATATATTTATTTTGTTCAAGTGGTTTATGCGAGTCCATTTGCTTTATAAATATTACCATACAACAGATTGACTTTATGAAATTGTCAGAGGTGCTTAAGTGGCCACCTTTCCAAGAAAGATTTACAGCATATCCACATCATAAAGGAAAAGAAATGCAGGTCTTTTATTAAATGGGGAATAAAATATTTAAAATAGAGAATAAACCAAGTGTGGACTCAATGGATGTAAAAGGGATTCATTGGCATAAAGTTGAACCTGAACATATTTGTTTGCTGCATATATGACATCCACATTCTTTGCCCCGGTGAAAGCTGGAAAATGTGATATCAACACATATAAAAGTCATTGCCTAACATCTGCTAATGACGAAAGATAAAACATGAAATTTACATTCAACTATATCCAAGATCGCACCAATATGTGATGCGAAAACAATTTAGCCCATACCGGTTAGTGCCCATGCTCCCCAAAATCTTGTAAAGAAAAACATAAGGGTGCCACATGTCAATCCGATAAAAAGCAAGATAGATATCTGATGCTGCACTTCGTCTTTATCCTGCACCAATCTTGAATATCTCATATACATTAAGTACATAAATATATCTGATTAAAATTAACACCAAAAACATGATTCTCTGAAGGGAGGCATTATCTCTACAAGACTTGAATATTCAACCATTGTTAGATTACAGGAATTCTAACTGTGCAATCAAACCTGCTTTCACTTGGTTAAATAAAATTAAATCTATGACTCTATCTGATTTATACACCCTTTGAACTATAAAGTGGCTCATCACGTAGATTGTATAGATATCAAAAGGCCAACACCTCAATTTGATTTGCATCCATCAATATACAATTTAGATGTACTAAAACCTTCTACATGAAAATAAGCTTGCAATGAACAGACCTGAGCTGCAAGTGCAGTGGCTACAAAATTTGAAGTAGCAATAGATAGGAACATAAATACATAACTCATATTATCACAAAGCACTGTCCCCGGGCCTGCCAACCAACAAAAACAGACCAAAAAAGAAATTAACAAAACACAAAACCATCATATTAAACATTTAATATATCAAAACTGCACAGTTCGTATTCACAAGTATATCGGAGTAGTTATACTAATAACTTTGTCGACAATCAAAATTAAATAAACACATATCAAATTTGGACATAGATTTTCACAACCAAACTATATTCAAAGCCAAATGCATCCCTAATTTTTTAACGAATTGAGCACTTAACAAGGAAAATTTCAATTTTACCTAAAGCGGCAAGTTCAATTGAACTAGACTGACCAATCACCACGGTATCAATCAAACTCATCAATGGACCACATAACCAAAGTCCAGTAGCTGGTCCAGAAAACTTCACAATCTCCAACATTTGTTGCCAAATACTCTCACTTCCCCCAAATCCTTCACTTCCCTGTTCAGCAACCTCAATCACTTCCGCCTCTGTTTCTTCCTCCACATGAATCGACGAAACCGAATCCACCATTTCATCACCTCCCCTCACTATTTCAAAATGATCACTCACTAGTTCTTGCCCCGGACTAATACAGCCGATTCGTAGCCGATTTCTTCGATTGTTCGTCAGCGAAGATGAAACTCGGACACGCGTTCGACGATCGCGGAACGAGTGTAGTGAAGGTGGAGGAATCGAAGAGAATTTGAAGTTGACGTTGTGAAAATTGATGAACTGAGAACGGAGATTTAGGGTTTTGAAATCCATTGTTTTGGTTTTGCTTGTGCTTTGGAGAAAAATGAGAGAGTCTAAAAATGAAATTTACCAGAAAAAAGGGGAAGAAGAAGAGTGTAGTTAGTTGACGAGCCAAGTTGCCGTATGTGGAAAAGTTGCGGAAAATAATTGAACTTTTACTAAAGACATCTACACGTGATGTATTTCGCGGCTATAAATGGAACCCCAGATTTTTCGCAAGGCATATTTAGGAGCGACAAATTAGGAGTGAAACAATAATTCAGTGCAGGATGAGTGCGATCAGCTATCTAGTTATCTATTCAATTAAAATGAGTTTTTTTGTATTATTTTTTTGTATTGTTTGGTATATTAATGCCTAAAATAATATTTAAATAACTGTGGTGTAAGTTATATATGTTTTAGTCTTTTTACGGACGATATAATTTTCACTTGTCATTTTCTCAGGATTTATAACGGTAAATGACACATCCTTCTTTACAAGTTAGGTGCTCCCATCGCGCTGACATCAACTTGTATATATAGAAATAAACATATGTAATTTGATTGGTTAAATTTTATAAGAAATTAATAAATTTTAAAAATTGACATTTTAAAAAGTAATAGTCTAAAATTTATTATATTGCATACCTTTATTTGTCTAATTTGTTAGTATTATTGGTATTATTATTTTATGTATACATCCAAAATCATACTTATCATTAAGAATGGTGATAGGTAATATCATTACGGTAATTCAATTTGTCAGGTCCCAAAATAAAATATTAGAAGAGGGGTTGAATAGGATTTTCAAAATTCTTTATTTAAAATCTTTCTTATTTAAAATATTTTCCTTGCTTAAACAATATTTGAGAAAAATTAGTTAAATTTTAAATGCAGTGGAATAATAAAATTCCCTTATAAGTATTTTTAAACAAGCAAGCAATATTTAAACAAAATAACAAATATAAGTAAGGGAATGAAAATATGTAAGAGATGAAACAGTATTTTTATAGTGGTTCAACAACACTTACATTCACTCTTTTTACTTAAGAGAAGATACTTACTATAAAAATTCACATATAACTTACTTATACAAGGACACTTAGTCCACTGTTATAGTCGGTCACTTAAACCTTAAGTTACACAGACTTTTGAACAAGTCACAAACTTTTAAGTCACTTATACTTCTCTAAAAATGTATGAAATCTTATTTGTTAGCTTTTAAGTAAAACTCCTTATTGAGTAGATAACTAGCAATCTGTTCAAACTTGTGAGTTTGATTGCCTTGTTGAAACTTTTAGAATGTCATAGTGTTATCTTGGTTGTTCACTTTTGTTCAGTTTTATAAATAAAATTTATGACTGGTATTTATAGCTTTTCAAAAATATGTATGTTGCTAATTTGAAAAAGAGCAATTGGAGATTTGTACTTGTTAACCGTTGTTTTGTCTTATAATGATCTTCAAGAAGTACTACAAATATTTTGCCATCGACGGATAATTATTCATCGGCTGATGTTTGGCCATTGACAGATAATTGTTCATTAGATGATATTTGGTCATCGGTAGATAATTGGGTATCGACATATAATTATCTATCAGCTGATAATTTACCCATCAACAGATACTTGACTATCAGTGGATACTGACCATCAGAAGTATTATCGAAAGTAAAAATATGAAAACATAAAACATCTGTTTGACTTAAAGAATAATTTTTCTCCTAAGGTGCACTAAAGCATCTTTTTCCCAAAATTCATACATATTTGTATAAGTTTAAAAATCTGAAAATTGTTTTTTAAATTAATCCAGAGTAGTTCAAGATTGTATCCTAAAATTGTTTTAAAAAGTTTTGACCGTCTTGTTTTAAGTACATTTTACTCAACAATCTGTCAAGTGGGTTATAGTTTTAAGAAATAATTCTTAAGAGGTAATTTTTCATCTTTTTATTTGTACATTTATACCCTTTTTATTAGTAGTGATATAATTTTTCATGGGTTTTATTTTTGACTAATTCCTCTTTTTTTCCAGTTCAACTTTTTTATGTTGTTTTTAACCTATATTCAATAAATTTCAAATATTCCTTTATTTTTCTCGGTCTTATCATATTTTTGATTTTTGAACTTTTTTCCAGATGTTGTGAGATTATAATCTTCCATAAAATGAATACTATGAGATTACAATTGATAACTGTTAGATTATTATTTTATATTATTTTCAACCTATATTCAATAAATTAAAAAAAATCCTCCCTTATGTTTTCTCAGGCTTGCCGTATTTTTCGACTTTTGAAAAATTTTAAATGTCATTGTGAGATTATAATTTTTTACAAATGAATACTATGATATTATAATTGATAACTGTTAGATTAAAATTTTCTTCATGGTAGTTGTTGTGTGTTTATTGTAACTGATAACTATTAGATTATATATATTCGGAGCATTTATGGCAATTAATATTATAATTTATAGAAATAATTGGGAGAGAAATTATTTTTCTTTTTATGACCGACCAGAGATTACCCTTTTTTCATTTTGTTCTGTAGGATTTTAAGGAATATGCTCTAAAATGGGCTACTTTATATTAAGACTAATGACATATAATCCAAAAAACTCACACATGTTAACATGAATAAAATCATAGAACAACCAGTAAGACTTGCCCCCACTATAAGCATTTTCACTTCTCAGCAGGTCCATGCTCTCAATCTATATCCACAAATCTAATAGACCTAACAATCCTTTCAAATTTAAACTTTGGGCCTTAACAAGTTAGTAAGTGTATGACTACTACACACAAATGGAAAGCATTTGGTCCCACATTTTTTGTTGTAGCCCAATACACTAATTTGCTAAATTAGTGGTGGTTTGTGATTTGGACAAGCCACTATCATCAGGCCCAATGAATTTTTGCTTGCAAAAACAAATTTTGAATTTTTTTACTTATAATTTTACAAATGAATTTATCACAAAAAAAGAAAAACAATACAAGGATCTTACACACACACACATATATATGTATGTATGTGTGTGTGTCTAACTAATTGATGTGATTCCATGATATTACTCTCTTTTAGTGTATAAATCAATTTTCACTTTGTAAAATTAAATTTACTTGTTTCTAATACAACATTTATATAAATACTTCATCAGGTCGTTTGAGTTTTTCACATATAATTCTATATATGTGAATTTTTATATATTAAATATTTTATTATTATTTTTTAAAATTAATAATTACAAATAGTGTAAATGAGGATTAATATGAATAGAAAACTTAACAAAAATAAAATAGAACATACACAATAATCTAAGAAGGTTAATTCCATTACTAAATTGAGAAATATGATATAAAATAATAAAACCAAATTGCCAAAAATTTATGGAGAGCATGCATATTATTTTTTAAAAGTTCATTTTTTAACAAAATTATTCAACTAAACATTACAACAAAAATAAACCAACAAATTTCCAAGATCAAACCTTATATATTAAATGTTGATTATAAAATAAAATATTAAAATAATATAAGTTATCCAAAATTTTATAAATTAAAAATATAACTAAAATATTCATTATAAATAAAATAAAACACACGCCCGTATTCCACTCGGACACAACGAGCTAAGTATGTCTTACCTTTACAAATAAAAATCTTAGGACAACCTTTTCTTTCTTTCTTTCTTTTTTTTTTTGGAACCATTACGACAAATTTATCACTATATATTTCATCATCTTTTACATTAGTTAAGCCTAATTGCCTAAAGCTATTCAACTTCAGAAAATTTAAAAATGAGGGCTATTTAACACGTGAGTCGAAGATACACAACTGCAGAGGCGGATCACCATAGGACGAAGGGGACTACGGCCCCCTGAACTTTAAAAAAAAATAAATTATATATAGAGTATTTTTATTGTTTTAAAATTAAAAATACATTTACTTAATTTTAAAAAAGTTTAATTTGAAATTGAGGTATGTTACGCAAAATAAATTACATTTGTGTAATATTTTTATTATATAATGATATTACTTTTAAAAGTTATCATTACAATACTTTTATTTTATCATCAGTTGAATATTACAAACAAATTTTTTTTGAAAAACTAATCTTTTGTGGAATAAATTTCAATCAAATATGCAACTTTAATATTATCAAAAAAAAACTTAACTCTTTTGTACATAAATAATATGTCACTTTATTAAATAGATTTCTAAAATATTACTCACTCCATCTCTATATAAAGGACATATATTCCTTTTTTGGAAGTCCCAAAATAAATAACCACTTTCTAATAATAGTACTACTATTTTGATCATATTTTATCGAATTTATCGTCAACTTTGTTTTGGAATATACAGTAAGTATAATTATATTGGGAGTAGAAAAAGGGTTTGTTTTGAATTATAATTTGATAAATTTCAGATCGAAAATTGAAGAATAGTAGAGTAATATTGTGAATTTTTTAAATTCAACAATTTTATTATTATAATACATTATCATATTAACAAATTCATTTTTATTACGCATTAAATTTTTTTAACCCCTTAACAAAAATTCTGCGTCCGCGACTGCACACTTGACACGACTTCTAGAAATAAATGGAGCGAAAGTGGGATCGATGCATGTAATCGATTAAAGTACTATATATATAAAAAACAGTTCTCCAATTTAATAAAATAAAAAATGTTGTTCGAATAAATTGTCACCGCTAGAAATCTATGCAATATATTTCACGTGATTCACGTGCTTCTCGAGTTCCATGTGTTGCCTTTTCTATGAATGAGCTTCAAATCTTTTCATGGTATTCTGCTAAGAATATATAGTATATCAATATATATTTAAGTTAGTTTCTTTTTCCCACAAAGTTACATATCTATACACTTTTCTTTATGGTGAAAGCAATTTTCACATGTTGTTTGGAGTAACCTCCCCAGATCTTGAATAATTAGATACCATTGTTTACCAGTATAATATTCCTTTTCTTAGGAGTATGGAAAACCGAACTTTAATTATTATTTTTTTTAAGAAAAAGGAAAAAAGTGAAAGCCCCTTTCATAAATAGAGTGTTTTGTATATAGCTATAAATGAATAGAACGATTTGTTTGTCTAATTTGACTCGGTTTGTTTGAAGTTCGGTTCAACTCGATTGAGTTGTTAAACGAGTCAATCGTAAATATTTAATAATTCATGTTTGAATCGAATTCGAGAATCTCAACTCGATTAATTTATAATGTTCAACTTCACTCGATTACTTGAAAAAGTCAATCTCAAACATAATTTTTTATTAATTACATAATATATATTCAATTTGAATGAACTTGATTCGTTTAATAAATAAACTTGAACTATGCCCCTAACTCGGTAAACTATTCCCTTGTTTTAAAGTTTAAAAGTACAGCATCACATCAATGATTTAAATGTTTTATTTTATCAATCTAAATATACCAAAAAGATTGGCTAAAAAAATTAGCAGTTTGATGTGATACGAATAAGTCCATCTAAAAGTCCCTTAACAACACTTTCCAACATTCTTGCAATTTTAGCGATAATAATAAAAACTTATAAAATAATACTACTCCTTCCATAAATTCATTGACAACTTTCACCTCTAACCAATATAGAGAAGGTAAAGTATTAAACTATATTAATATGAGATTGACGATTAGATTATAGTTGTGAAAAAAAAATTGTAACATCGAATTATATGAGTTGACATTATCAGAAGAGAATTTTCTAGAATTTTCTTTTTTTTTTTGGGGATGATATGAAATTTCTAGTTTTGAAGCCGACGGATGAATCATTAACACAATAAAATAAGAAAAAGAATAAATAGGAGATATATCTCAAAATTATGGCCATCCAACAAAACAAAATACTCCACAAGATGGTGTGAGGCATGGCATCCAAGACACCTCATCGCAAACGGTTCTGTCCATCGATGGAGAGACAGTGTTTGGAGGGTGATGATAAATATATTTTCATTTATTTAGCATAAGAGTTTATATATATATATATATACACACACATATTTGTTGTATGTGAATTTATGCATGCGTAAAAATACGTACCAAAAGAATATTTAAATTTATACAATTTTTTTAGAGAGAAATTCACGATTTATAACTCACATACTCACGCAATTATGGGTAGCAATTGTAGTTAGTAAAAGATTATAATTATAACTCACACACTTATAACTTTTATTTTTCAGAAGAGATTGTCATATGCCTATTTTTTTAAGTTCATAGAAATTTATTGAATTTTCGAAGTCTACTTAAATAAATTATAATCAATCTTTATTCTTTAAAAAATATTACATTTTTTCATGATTACATTTTTTATAAGTCACATAAAATAAAATAAAATTATATATTTATTATGTCTAGTCTCGTTCATTTTCTTGTCTTCCCTTTATCTAATGATTTGTTGAATTAGGTAAATGCATGTTATCTTGTTAAATTCATAAGTTGTATCATTTTTTTTGACAAAAATTCACCATTAGAAATCATCGCAAAATACTACTTTCTCTGTCTTTTGATACAAAGTTTTTATAATATTTTTTATTTCATTAAATAAGCCATTTACATCTTTTAAAAATAATATTAACGTGTTTATTTTCAAATTACCCTTAATATCAATTTATGTGTATTATTAGATTGTACACATTACATCTCTTTTTCTATCTTATTTAATACATGATTTTAAAATTTTATAAAATGTTATTTTAGGTATATTATATAAATTTTACATACTAATTTATAATTTTTTAATATGTGTGAAAACCTCTAAACGGTTTATACAAGAGGACAGATGGAGTATTAATAACTATTCGTTTAAAATTTATTGGATGGTTGTAGATTAAACCTTTTAAAATAATATAAAACAAAAGGCATTTGCAAAAACAAATTATGTAGTTTATAATCTCGATTTGGGATGAATATTACAATTTATAAAATACTTCTTATGTATGTGATATATTTCTATACTATGTACAAAAATGATACAAGACATAGTAGGCAATATATATATATATATATATATATATATATATATATATACACACACACATACAAACTGAATTAACTTAATGTAAACATGAGATGGAGTTTTCTTCAATTAATCTAAATAATTTATAAATATATAAAATGAATAAACCATTTCATATTTTTCATGTTTTTTAAGAATTCAAGGAGCTTAAGATAAAGGTCTCATTTTATTGCGACCACCAAACAAGCCCTTACCAGTTATTATAAACTGCCAAACGCACGCATTCGCCTCTTCGTCGTGTTATCTCCCAACCAACAACTCTTTTATGCTCCATCATATATAAACTCCGCCTAACTCCAAAACTATCACCCATTCCATTTCCATTTTCTTCAAAATAATTACAAAATTTTTCTCCGCCTGCAAATTTAGCAAATTATCATCAAGTACGAACAATTTATCTCCAAATCTCCATTGTTCTTGGTTTTTTTGCTTCAATTGTTTGCTTTAGATCTGTAGTTCTAATCAGTTTTGTGTTTAAATTTGCAGATTCATATATAGAAATTGATATAGTGTAAAAATGGGAAGTTTAGGGGCGATTCTGAAGCATCCGGACGATTTCTATCCGTTGTTGAAGCTGAAAATGGCGGCGAGGCATGCTGAGAAACAGATCCCGCCGGAGCCGCACTGGGCATTTTGTTACTCTATGCTTCATAAGGTTTCTAGAAGTTTCGGTCTCGTCATTCAACAGCTCGGTCCGCAGCTTCGCGATGCTGTAAGCTTCGATCAACCCGTGCTTCGTTCAGATATATTTATGTATCAGAATTTGTTTGTGATTTTAAGTGGCAGTGGTTGAATCTCGACGCTGTAAGCTTTGATCAATACTTTTTTCAGATATATTTATGTGTGAGTGTGTTTGTGATTATAAGTAGCAGTGATTGCTTTGCGAGGCGGTAAGCTTTGATCAATCTGTACTTTGTTCTGATGTCTTTTATGTATAAGAATGTTTTGTATTATACGTGGCAGTGATTTTGATGAATACAGCTTTATGAATTCATGAAATTAGGTGAAGTGTGCACTGTACTAGTATTAAGTCCTGTTATGGGTTCTCAAGCTCGAATTGTTGAGATCCTCATCGAGCATTTGTTTTTATTTGTTTTTTCTACTGAGCTCAGCTTGTTTAAGCTCAGTTGTCCTGTTATGGATTCTCAAGCTTGAATTGTTAAGGTTCTTATCGAGTTTAGAAAAAATATTAAGCTCGATTTGTTTAAGCTCAGTCAACTCAGTTTTGGTTTGCATTGTACATTAGTTCCTATACATAAAAATGTGTCATATGTTAAAGTTTGTTCTCAACAAATACTAAATTGCTGCAAGACTTTATTGTAGCTTATAAGATTTGTTTTGATAACCTTGAGACAAAATTCATGTTGACAACTGATGATATAGTTCTCAGTCGATCATTTTTGAGCTTCATTCGTGTCTTGTAGAAATTTGTCGATGCATGTGTTAATCGTATGTAAGAGTGTGTGCATTGTTACTACAGCACTCTCTATGCGTGTAACTGATTGTCACTTTGTGCAGGTATGCATATTTTATTTAGTTCTTCGAGCTCTTGACACTGTTGGTATGTTCTCTTTGCCTTTATGGTTTCTTCATTAATAGTTGAATCAAATTCCTAATGATTGCAATTTACTGATTAGATTGAAGTTAAATTGTTTTGCACAAATTAGATAGTCACTATCTATTGCTTAAATTTCCGATCATTGCCATTGTACATGTTAATATCTGAAACTAAATGAATCCTTTTTGCCCGGAAAATTTCAATTGGACTTGGAATGAAGAAGTTTCCTATCATTATTAACACTACAAGGTTCATATATATGTATATATACATATATTAGTATGCTATCTTAATATTGTATGCTCAACACTCTCATTGAGTGCACTTATCTTTGCAAGCACCTTATTGACTTTGCAAGGACCTTTCAAATATAATTTTAGAGCAGCTTACTCATTGGTTTCATAGTTCGAATGACGCAGTTACATAGAACTCCTGAAAGTAGATCCAGGCACGGATCTACTAAGAGGAAAGTGCGGAAAGTGGGGTCTATTGACCCGGACTTGACTTTTGTTAACAATGTAGTAGTATTACTTATAACTATATACTTTTATGAATAAAATTTCTTGTCTGAATATTTGCCAACAGAGTTCCACTTGACTAACCACCAACCTTGAAACAGTTGCCAATTTGAAACTCTAATAAGTTTAATGCACAATTTGACTTTAGAAATTTATAATTCTAGTATGAAAAGTAGGAAGTGATCATTTCGTTTAATTCTCGTGACAAACTTTTTTCAGCTTCTTCAGGAAGAAATAACATATGTTACATACTCCACCTGTTCCTTAAAAGGAGACACATATGTAACTTATAGTTTTCTGTCTTGGGTAGTATTTCCTTTGATTTATTATCTTATAAATGCTAATGATTTCCACCGTTCTCAATTGCTTTTCTTCTTTTCCCCTGGTTTTGCAGAGGATGACACTAGCATATCTACAGAGGTTAAAGTACCAATATTGAAGGCTTTTCATCGTCACATATATGATAATAACTGGCACTTTTCATGTGAGTTTTCTGTTCTCCTTCTTGTTAGATTTGCTACAATCCAATTTGATAATTTAATCATTCTCAAAGTCTATTAGTTCAATGGTTTATAGCCTTATAGGTGGTACTTCTTCATCGACAACAAAATTTGAATTACTTATCTTTAGTGATTTTATTCTCTTTCCAAATATGCAAAAAATGGATGAAATTCTTTCCTCAATTTGATGGTCTTCAACTCTTCATTGTAACAAAGCTTCAAAGGAATTGAGTCAAGCTGAGCATTGGTAGTTCGAGACTTCGGGTTCGGGCCGCTAAAATTTAAGGAGCCCAGAATTATACAGTATTATGTTTACTATTTTGAGCTACTGCTTGGCAGATGTTGATTCTTTCATGAGCTTTTATTTTGAGCTTGGAGCATTTTAGGACTGTTGGCATTTAACTTTTTTCACCTTAGTAACATATGTAATTTATTTGTAAAAGCTAGCATTTTATCCGCAACCTATACCTGGTATCAGAATTTTGAACTTTATTTATCCCAACCATTTTACTAAATATGAACTCTGATAGTTTTACTCATCTTACTTCTTAATGAATTGAAGGTGGTACAAAGGAATACAAAATTCTCATGGACGAGTTCCATCATGTTTCTAATGCTTTTCTGGAGCTCGGAAGCGGGTACCCTTTTAATCCATAATATTTTATTTGTTGAATTTCATTTTTTTGTTTGTTTGGGCAGTAACCTACAGTACTTCTAAACAGTTACAAGGAGGCAATAGAAGATATTACCATGAGAATGGGTGCAGGAATGGCAAAATTTATATGCAAGGAGGTGAGTAATTGATACCCTGAAAAGTCCAAAAAGGAAATGATCAACTTTCTTGAGTATTATTTATTTTATGAGAGTATTTAGCTGCTATTTCATGTAACTTATTGTTACTATACTTCTAACAAAATAATCATCAACTTTTTATTCTCCGGTTTTTGTTGAGTGTAAGATTTATTAAGTGCAGTTGTTGGCATGTTAAAACTTCATGGATATTTTGTTACTATCTTTTAACATCATATAGTAATTTTTTTTTTCATAATTGATTTCCTCCCTTGAGGAGCTTCTCATCTATGAGCATGGATGATTATTCTCCCTCTCTCTCTCTTACATGAAGTTGAAGAGATTCATAGTTTTTCAAAATTAGCTGCAGCAATGTCTAAGTTGTATTTTTGCGCAATCTCGGAAAAAGTTAATTATCCTATGCAGTATATGCCACTCACAAGTTCCTTGTGTTGCAGGTAGAGACAATTGACGATTATGATGAATATTGTCACTATGTGGCAGGTCTGGTTGGGTTAGGGTTGTCAAAGCTCTTCCATGCCTCTGGGGCTGAAGATTTGGCTTCAGACTCTCTGTCTAATTCAATGGGTTTATTTCTCCAGGTATTATTTCATAATGCATAGAAGATGGTGTTTAGTCTTTACTTCTTTCATGTGTACAAGGCTAGTTCTAATGCATATATTTTGCATTCAATGAATTGCAGAAGACAAACATCATTCGAGATTATCTGGAGGACATAAATGAGATACCCAAGTCACGGATGTTTTGGCCACGGAAAATTTGGAATAAATATGTCAACAAACTTGAGGTGTTCTCTCTTTTAAGTTCTTAATATCAAATTTGAGACTTCAGTTTCACATTGTTGACCTCTCTTTGTTGATCATCATAGACAATGGCAATTCCAATTAAGGTCCATTTGGCTAGTCATACTGTTGATAATCTGAGTGGTTATTTATTAATCGTACCATTGGCATGATGCAATTCAGGACTTAAAATATGAGGAGAATTCGGTCAAGGCAGTGCAGTGCCTCAACGACATGGTCACGAATGCTTTGCTGCATGTTGAAGATTGCCTGAAATACATGTCTGATTTGCGAGATCCTGCTATCTTCCGGTTTTGTGCAATTCCACAGGTATATTTTTTGGTCATTTAATCTTTAATAATTTCTTTTGGGAGGCCTTGTGCATATTTATATTCAATACCATTTGCAATCCCTGTGTATCATTAGGCTACTGCTGCCAGATCCAATTTATTAGCCAAGTACCATGATTGTAAAGAAAATCAGTTGGGATTGTGTCACGGACATAGATCTTTTTATTTTATTTTTTAAATAAAATCTATACACGTTGCATTTCTTTCTAACCATTATGAATATGAGGCGGATTTCATCATTTTCCAAAAATAATAAGAAAGTATACTCTATGTTAATTGAAAACGGAAATCTGGATAAGCATCAATACTTGTCATGTTAGTGTAGATACCAGCAATCTAAAGTCGCTTTGAACTCCTTGAAGTTATACTTTGAAGTTCAAACACCTCAAATCATATTTAATTTTTGCATTTTCTGATAACTGTATTTGTCTTGTCCCTTTTGCATGATGTGGCTTCAATTGTTGCTACTGACTTGTTTCATCTTCTTTCTGATATAAGTTCTTTCAGCAGTTTCATCTATATTTTTGTAAATATGTATCATTAGATTATGTCCACTTTGACAATTATCTTTCATAAATAATTGTAATTGATAACATAAAACAAAATCCATGTACTAGTCCTTAAGTATGCAAATATTTAGACACTTAAACCTGGTTGGCATAGTTTTCTGTATTAAATTTCATATATCATTGATGTAAACATGCTTCTGATTCAAAGTCATTCTTTACCAGATTATGGCTATTGGAACTCTTGCTTTATGTTACAACAATCTTCAAGTCTTCAGAGGGGTAGTGAAAATGAGACGCGGTAAGATTACCATAATGGATGACACTCCATGCTATATCATTCCTGCAAAAAGTTGGTCGATAATTGTTTATACACACACACACCATGCAAAAAGGTGGTCTTTGTATTGTTTGAACATAATTACATTTGTAATGTTGCAAAAATGTGCGCATCAAAGATTGGATAGCATAAATAAGAAACACGACGATGGTCCTTGTTTGCCTGTGGTTTATGTTTATATGTTGGTTGAGCACATGAGCTTTGTGTTAATTCTTACTTTCTCATTGTGGTTTTCCTTTCTAGGTCTTACTGCTAAAGTTATTGACCGAACAAATAAAATGTCAGATGTATATGGTGCTTTCTACGATTTTTCTTGTATGTTGAAGACCAAGGTATGTTAATGAACTTTTGCAGAGCAAGATAAATGCAAGAAAATGATTCTCACTTTTATAGTCTATGACACACTACATCTTAGGTATACTTCACCGTGAAACCGTGGATTGGACTGTACATTAGTTATAGTCTCAAAATGGCATAAACAAAATTTGCTCAGATGACTACTTTCGTAGAAAGTGAAGGTTCTTTTATGTTGACATGTCACTGAAAACTTGCTGCATTTACTGTTAGGTCGACAACAATGATCCCAATGCTACAAAAACTTTGAGCAGGCTAGAAGCAATTCAGAAGAAATGCAAGGAGTCAGGAGTCATAACACCCAACAGGTGGTGCTAAATTTTCAAATATCTCTGATTTTTCACTGTTGAGTTCTCTTGTACACCTGAAAATTTCCGAAGTTTGACCTTTTGTGAGTCTTCACAGGAAATCTTACGTACTTGAGAATGACTCGGGATACAACTTAGTCCTGGTGAGCATTACAATGCTTTGGTACTTTGAGTTATTGTTTCTGTTTTTAGATTTATAATGAATCATTCTGTGATCACTCAAAAACTTTTAACATGATGTGCTATTGCAGATTGCCATCCTCTTCATTATACTAGCTCTTGTTTATGCATACCTATCTTCCAATCTATCGAATAACCGATGTAAGTTTTTCAGTTTTCGGTTATTCAGGACTCAAATAATTGCAAGCTAAATAAAGGTTTCTCAAGGATATGGTTTCCTATTGTTTTTGCAGGATTAGTTTTGGCAACATCTAAACAAGGGCAGATGCAACATAGAGCCAGTAATACCTATTGCCATATTTCTATTTTTATGGTTTTTTAAAATTGGATTTTGATGTGTATGTTTATGTAATGTTGTGTGATATAATGTATTGTGTGTAGGATGAACTTCGAAGCTCACTTCTTCCTGTAGCTATCCTAATATGCAGCAATTTTAACACTATATATGAGCCTTATGTATTTTACTAATGATAAGGAGTATAGACTAAACATACTATACAAAAGTGTAAATTAATGGGTAAATGACACTTTAATATGTATTGACACACAAAATACCACTTTAATAACTTAAGTTTTCATTGATTTCATTTTAATCTACTTGGCCTCACGACAATATCCAAATCCAGTTCAATGCTTTGTCATCGTCTCTCTCCTCTTCTCCCTTTGACTTCAGTTGTCCACAATTTCTCCTCGACCTCCTTTGATTTGGTAATAGATCAGTCGCCGTCACTGGTGTTGATCTTTCTCTCCTCCATCCCTCCACCGATCTAATTCTTCTCTATAGATCTAATGTGTGACAAAAAGATATAAAATTGAGTCGTGTGGTGGCTACAAAGGGGATAGCGGCGCGTAGCGCTAGAGAGAGGTGATAGTATTAAAATTACTATCGAAAGTATTAAAATATTAAAATTATTACGAAAATACTAAAATTATTATTGAAAGTAATAATATTGAAGTGTAAAATATTTGTTTGATTTAAAGAAGAAATTTTTTTTACATGCACGAAATCGTCTTTTTCTCAAAATTAATAGTGTATCATACGTATTTGCATAACTCTAAAAATCTAAAAATATTATTTTTTAGGACTAAATTAATCCAGAGTAGTTCAAGATTGTATCCTAAAATTGTTTTAAAAAGTTCTGACTGTCTTGTTTCAAGTACATTTTACTCGACAATCTGTCAAGTGGAGTTCGAGTAGAGCAGTGTTTGATTGTATAGGAACTCGAGTGTGTTATATGTTATTCTGTTACGTGCTCAATCAAAAGTTGGATAGTTTATAACCGATGAGAGATTCAAGCACACTCAATAATTCTAATAATGTTTTGTGTATATTTTAATTCTAATATTCTCCTTTTTCTTTATTTCAACCTCATGTCATGAAGGATCACAAATCTTTACATGTTTATGGGCTCAACTCAAATATTCGTATATACTCAACTCAGAGCTCGACTCATAAATAAATTTAGTTGAATTGAGTTTAATACAAAAAATTTAGCTGAACACAAAATTGAGCAAAATTTGAAGTAGTAAAATGGAATAGAAAATAACTCGAATGACTGCGAAAACACTTGAGTGAAATTTAAATGATATCGACTCGACTCGATCTCTTTTTTTTTTTTCACCCCTAGTTTCAAGTACTAACTTTGCTTTCAGATTTGGCTCGCCTTATAAAGACCAGAATGTCTCGAGTCCCATCTACCAGACAGAGAACAGTGGGCAATTTGGTTCCACCTTATGGACGGTGGTCCATTGCGGACACTCATGAGTCATGAGTCCCTCCTAAAGTTAAAAGCATTTGGATCACCATTGAATTTGAGTTTGACTAGTGATAAGCGATTCAATATACTGGCCGACAGCTAAAAATTCAACATCTAAACATGGAGCAATTTCTTTGAATAAAACATGGAGCAATCATAAAAGAAACACTCCATAGATCAGTTTCTATAAGCACGAAAAAGATTTGTCAACTTATGTCTTTTTCCCATTAATAGTCAAATAGAAGCTTACGTTATATTAGACATGGCGTAAAAAACTGATTTAGAATCTTGCATATAACAATATTCATCCATCTTTTTCATTTAATGTGGTCAATGAATGTCAGTTTAGTTGATAAAATTCAATAACTATTTAAATTCTTGAGAGTTTGAGTCTTATTGACCGCCGTTTCCATTATCTATAAATGAAAAAAAAAAAAAAGCAATAACGTAAGACAATTGTAATTTTTTTTATACTTAATTACTTTTAATTGTTCACATATAATGAAGTTGATAAAGGGGCTTAATAGTGCGTAGTGCCCGAATCAATATATAATGAAAGATCTAAACGTTTTTTTATGTCGATGATATTTAACTTTTTTGCCTACCGCTAGATTAATTTAAATAAAATGATGAATCAAAGATTGTGCATGGCCTAAAGTAGAATCTACAAGCAGGCTAACTAGATGTATATGCTACCCTATTAAACAAACCAATTATTATAATTAGCTTAAACACTCAAACTAACACATAACCTAGGATAGTTAGAAATGTACACAATGATTAGCTATAAAGATCCTTCTAACTTATTCTAAAAAGAAATTTCTTAAATCATTACCTATTGCCTATTTGGAGTACCCCCAATTCCGCGTTTGTTTTAATTATCAAATTTAAAAATAAACATGGCATGTTTCAATTATTAATCACCTAGTAACCAGTAAACTAGCCTTTTAGTAACATAATGGTGGTCCATCGATTTTCCACTAGTTACATTGATTTAAAAAACAAAATTCATTTTATTCATAAGGGAGACCCAATATTACTAGTGGGAATTGAACTACCTTATCTCGATAAAGAATAAGAAACATGAAAACAATCGTGATTTTTCCATTATATCTAATATTATTGATTAAAAAAATGGAACTTCAACCTGTAAAATTATTCCATTTCAATATTCATCAAAACCCACATGTTGAAACAATCCATAACAAAACAAACTACCATAAGCTTAAACAACCTTAATATTATGTGTTTAACAATGCTATACACATCTTCATGACAAACTCGTTCACTAAAATTAAAATTTACAAAATGAAAGCTAGCTGCCTCAAAATCATTCTAGTTTATAAACTTGTCCAAACTCCAGTTGTGATTAACAATAGAAATAATTGAAAGCACATGTAGAAGCAATTGGAACAACTGGTCTAAAAGGGAACACAGTAAAAAGATAAAGACATGATTCCAAATGTATCAGAGCACAAGAAGGAAAAATATCAAAGAATAATGGAGTCTCGGTCACGGACTTATAAATGAGTTGAGTTGAATAATGAACATTGAACTCGGTTTGTTAAGTTTGTTATCGAATTCGAGTCAAATTAGTATTTAACGAACTTTTATCATTGTATTTGAACTCGGTTGAGTTCATATTGAGCTACTCGTAAGTATCTCACGAGCTATTCGAACAATTCAATTTTTCAAGCACTTACTGAGCATATTTCTTAGTATTAAATATTTTGTTGAATATCGAGTCGAGTAAAAAAATAAAAACAATAATAAAAAAAATTATAGAGTATTGATTTGAGTATCAAGTCGAATCAGAAATATACGAGTATCATAAATTAACAATTAAAAGAATATGTTTGATTTTGACTCGGAACAAAAATCAAATCGAATATTTTTTAAGTCGATTCGATTTGAATAGAATATCGACCGACTATGTGAATATCTTGTGAATTTTGTAAGTAATTACAGGATTGTATTCAAAGATATATAAATTCTACTTCTGTCCGTTGCACAAAAGAGTTACTCAAGGTTATTTATACTCAATTTTTGATTTACTCTTGTAATAATCCATTCGGGACCTAATAAAAGATACGGTAGTATTCAAATTTTAAAAGACAAAAGTCTAGAGAAAAATAGATGAAGATATTTTCAAGATTTAAAAGGATGATAACTTTCTTTCTCTTTAATTTTCCACCAAAAATTGATGAATCATTCTCTATATTGGTGCATACAAGCATGAATTGGACCAAATCATACCAACAAAACCCTGTTAAAAGTTGGATAAGAAGACAAGTGACTTCACCATTTGGGTCAACGGCTTCTTATTTTTTTGTTGTTTTTTTTTTCAACCCCACCAACAAAAAGTTCAATTACATAGACATTTCTACTTTGAAATTATGATACCCTTCACCATTTTCCCTCTATTTCTCTGGCTTTGTTGTTCTTTTTCTCTAATGTCATCACACTCCACTCCTGGTTCCCAATTGATGGCCTACCTATTCACTGATGGTAAGCAGCCACAGCATGAGAGTCAGGTAATTCACTGTAAAACCCCACATCACAATTTATCTCTACATATACATGAGACTGTATCTAATTCCTGATCACTGAGTTTTTTTTCTTTCAGGTTTCTTGTAATGGCTTCTTCATGGGTTTATTGCTTTATTTTTCATGTGTTTGTTCAATTCTTCTGTCAAGAACTTGGCTTTGTTCTAACTAATGCTTCAAGCAATGTTAGTGGCACTTTTTCCCTTTTTGGGTTTGTTTTTGTTTCTTATTTCTCTTTCTTGAAATTGGGTTTTCAATTTTATTTTGTGGGTAAGTTTGTTCTTTTTTTCTTTTATCAAATATGCAGGTTCACATTGTGTACATGGGGGACAGAAACTATGATGAAGCAGAGCTTGTTAGAGATTCACACCATGATATTCTTTCAAACATTCTTGGAAGGTACATTTCCACACTCCTCTGCCCCTTAGTACTCCCTCAGTTCCAAACATGTAAAAAAGATTTATTTTTTTTCTATTTTTTTAGTTTCTTTCAAATTCAGAAATACATTTGTATGCTTTTGCTCTATAAAGTGGTATCTTATTACCTAAAAATATGTTACATATCAGTGTCTAACTTTTATGATAACTTCTAACTCCAAAGTTCAGAATTTTTTGTTATTATCGAGAAAAGTAATATTTTTAACCTCTATCTAAAAGAATTGCTGATGAAGAACACTTTTTTCTTCAACTTTTAGCACACACTAACTTTAAATAAAGTTTAAAATTTATTCAAAGTCATAATCAATAAGTTGTTCCCGGACAGCCCCTAGATAGATGTCGATCAAATGTTATGAACATGTATGAAAGTAATTATTGTTATTTTTTTTAACATGCATCATACGCGCGCACACCCCCCACACACAACAACATAATTTTATGTTCCCCATGGGTTGGGTCATAGCAACTAGCACAAGAACAGTTAGGGGTATACTTAAAAATAAAACACATATAAGACCATGTAAAATATCACTTTACCTACAGTTTCCCCCTAAAGTTTGTTTAAATGTCTAATGTAATTTTTAAAAAAATGATTTTTCTTAGCTAACAGCTTGGATATTATTCTTTTGGCAGCAAAGAAGCTGCTATTGGATCAATCTTGTACAGCTATAGACATGGTTTTTCTGGTTTTGCTGCAAAATTGACTCCATCTCAAGTTAAACTAATTTCAGGTGTTTAATTAGTAGGGAAATTCTAAATATGTTCGACTAATATAACCTAGCTTGGTGAACTACATTTAGTTGATAGTTGATGGAATGCAGGTTTCCCAGGGGTTGTTCGTGTCGTTCCTAACAAAATTTTAACTTTACACACTACAAGAAGTTGGGATTTTCTAGGAGTAAATCTTCATTTGGTGAATGGAATTCTTTCAAGGGGTCACTCGGGCGTTGGATCTATCATTGGTGTCTTGGATACCGGTTAGACTGAAGACTAGATACATTTTCATATGTTTGCTGATACTCTGACCAATATGATGCTTAGTATATTGTGCAGGAATATGGCCAGAATCCAAAAGCTTCATAGACTATGGAATGGAAGAGGTTCCATCTAGTTGGAGGGGAATATGCCAAGAAGGAGAAGAATTTAACCGTTCAAATTGCAATAGGTTGATTCTTGTACTGTAATCTGTTATTTATCACGTATTAACCTCTAATCAAATTGTGCTCTTGGCAAGTTTTCTTTTCCATGTCAAATACAGTAACACTTATATATATTATATGTGTTGCGGTATAACAATGGTGGAAACGAAATCAAACTATAATAAGAAAAATAAACGACAATTAAACAAGACAACGAATTTAACGTGGTTCGGTCTAACCGTACTCCACAAGTCGCACAAATATTATTAATTCAATCTTGGGGTTTTACAATTAAAAGAGAATATTTATAGAGAAAAAAACTGGGCTAAACTTCTTATGCAGGCATAAGCCTAAATTACAATTTTCCTTCTAGGGGTGTTGCCCCTAGAAAATTCAGTAGGGGACGGCTCCCCCTTGATTCCCACCGGCGATGCGGGCAACTGTCGATCCAGGCAACTATCAGACTCCACATACTCAACAATCTCCCACTTGGAGGCTGATCACATATTCACTCTTACTCGTGTAAATCTAGTAAACCCAAACTCCATCAATCAACTCTATCTGTCGGGCGCCTTCTCAACAATCAGTTCTGAATGTCAGTTGAAGCTATGCAGGCAACTATCGATCCAGGCAACCATCAGACTCCACACACTCAACAATATGTAGTAATCATCAAGCAAGTTGGTTGGAATATTAGACCCTTTAAGAGTATATCCTTTATTTGTTGCTTTAATCTTTACCTAGTTGGAGCAAAGTTATCAGAAAGGGCTACATTATAAGAGCATGACATTGTTGTTTTTGTTACGAGATAATTCTAATGACCCGTAGCATAACATGTGAGGTAAAGCTGTGAGATAATAGTTGAGACATATAGCATGTTGCTAAAATGAAGCCTAACCTAGTGGTATATATGTTGATATCCTCACACTTAATGAAGATTGAGGGTAAGAGTGGATGAGACTGATTTTACTGTTTCAAATATTGAATCAACCATGATGGTGGTAAAGTGAGAACACAAAAAGAGAAAGAGCTCTTCCTCATTCAGTCAGATTATTCAGTAAGATATGGTTCCTTTTTGTTTGAATATTCATATAAGATTTTCAATTGAATACAAAAAGGGATTTTTGCAGGAAAATTATTGGTGCACGCTGGTACATTAAAGGATTTGAGGCTGAATATGGAAAGTTGAACAAAAGTGATGGAGTTGAATTCCTGTCTCCTCGAGATGCATCTGGCCATGGTACACACACCTCATCAACTGCAGCTGGAGCCGCTGTGGAAAATGCAAACTTTATGGGACTAGCTCAAGGATTAGCCAGAGGTGGTGCTCCATCATCTTGGTTAGCTGTTTACAAAGTCTGTTGGGCTACTGGTGGCTGCAGCTCAGTTGACCTTCTTGCAGCATTTGATGATGCAATTCATGATGGCGTGGATGTGCTTTCTGTGTCTATAGGATCACCACCTCCCCTTTCTTCTTATGTCGAGGATATTATAGCCATTGGTTCGTTTCATGCTGTGGCTAGGGGAATTCCTGTAGTTTGCTCTACTGGGAATTCTGGTCCTTATTCTCAGACAGTTATCAATACTGCACCGTGGTTGATTACCGTAGCAGCAAGCACAATTGATAGAGCTTTCCCTACTACAATTACATTGGGAAACAATCAAACTATTGTGGTATATATTGCTTTTCTTTTGTGTATTATAAACATATAGAGAATAGAGGTATTGAAATCATAACCTGGAAATCTCAAATACATTCATTTACTAAATTGTCAGGAGAACGTGAGTAGATATCTCTCAAATCGTCTCTTTCAATACCCGTTTGTTTGGTTAGAGATATTTGAGGTTGCTACTTTGTGAGGTTTTTCATGAAACCTATGTTAGTTAATTGGAAAGTAACTGAATATATGCCTGAACAGCTAGACATATATCCTTCCACACTCTATCATCATGATCTTGAAAGCGGACCTTTCATGTGTTCTTTTATTTGTTTCTTACAATTTGTGGATGCGTACATTTTAATTTTCTGCGCTCAGCTTTTATTTTTTCATTCTTGGATAGGGTCAAGCTATATACTCAGGAAAGGCTTTTAACAAGTTTTACCCTATTGCATATGGAGAAGATATTGCATCCTCTGATACTGATGAAAATGATGCGAGGTAAAAGACTTCTCTGTTTGTCTGATCTTTTTTATATGAAATTTGTTATACTTTTTATTGTAACATAGTTTGTTCCCTTAACCTGTCTCCTCTCTATATTGCATTGATTTCAACAGAAGCTGTGGCGAGGGATCCTTGAATGAGACTTTAGCTAGAGGAAAAGTTGTTTTATGCTTCCAATCACAATCCCTAAGATCTGTATCCACTGTCTTAAGAAATATAGAGGACGTCCAGGGTGTTGGGGTCATCTTTTCCCAGTTTCCAGCAAAAGATGTTGTTTTGTCCTCAAGTATTCCATGTGTTCAAGTGGACTTTGCACTCGGAACATACATATTGACATACATAGGAACAACAAGGTAATATACCTGAAACTAAATAGTCCTGCTCATGGATATGGATATTGATGTGCAAGGTAGAGAAGATTGTCCTTCTATTGAAGTGGATCTTTAACTTTTCAGAGATTCATGAATGGGTAGCCAAAATAAAAATGAGACTTTACCGGTTTCTTTTCTTACAGCTTATAGATAAACATTCTGTCGATTTTGCTTCTGACGAATTAGTAAAATTATTAGCCGTTTATGTGAACAGTTTCATTTGTGCTTCTGACTAATTATTAGCATCTTATACGATGTTCACCGAGTTTCATAGAATTCGTGTACTACAGAAATCCAGTTGTGAAATTTGGATTCACAAGGACAGCTGTGGGAAAACAGATCTCTCCAGAAGTTGCATTCTTTTCTTCTCGAGGACCAAATTCACTCTCTCCAACAGTGTTAAAGGTAATGCCACTAAATTTCTACATTTTTCTCAAACTCCCCTTTATTACTAAAATCTCTCCATATAGTTAATCTTAACGCAATTGTGAAAAATCAATTTCAACCATTTATTCGATGGTCACCATTAAGTCCGATGAATAATGAGCAGTTGAGGTGAAAATGGAGGAGGAAAGCTCAATCCTTCGCAAAATTTAACTCTGTTTGAAGTGTTCTGCAGCCTGATATTGCTGCTCCTGGGGTTAACATCTTGGCATCTTGGTCCCCGGCTTCGCCCTCAGATTCATCATATATATCCGACAGTCAAATTTCTTCATCTGACTTCAAACTAGAATCAGGAACCTCCATGTCTTGTCCCCATATCTCCGGCATCGTGGCCCTCATAAAAGCTGTCCATCCCACATGGAGTCCAGCAGCAATCAAGTCTGCCCTTGTCACGACAGGTAATGAACAAATGAAAAACATTCTCAAACATGAAACAATGTTTTTATATCAAACACTTGTTATAAGATCAACTGGCTCTTCATTTCAGCCTCTATACACGACGAATATGGCCAAAGTGCGGTCTCCGAGGGAGCTCCACACAAGCTGGCCGATCCATTTGACTATGGAGGTGGACATGTTGATGCTAACAAGGCCATAGATCCCGGCCTCTTGTATGATATCGATGTCAAAGATTACCTCCGTTTCCTTTGTTCCATGGGCTACAATGACACTGCCATCAGCTGGATGTTCAAGCCTCACCCCCCATGTCGAAACACAAAAAACTTCCTTGGTAACTTCAATTTGCCATCAATCTCCATTCCTGAGCTAAAAAACAGGATGACAGTATCGAGAACCGTGTCAAATGTGGGTCCCATGGTATCCACATATACGGCTCGGATCGAAGCTCCCCAGGGCATAAGTGTGAGAGTGGAACCATCTATCTTGTTCTTCAATTCTGCTGTAAAGAAGCTGAAGTTCAAGGTCACATTTTGCAATCTACTCAAAGTACAAGGAAGATATTCATTTGGATATCTATTTTGGGAAGATGGATTTCATGTTGTTAGAATACCTTTGGTTGTTAGATCTGTGATTCAAGACTTCTATGCTCAAACTTAGTTTCAAATTATCATTCTTGTAGATGTTTAGTTGCATTGTTTAGGTAACATGCAGCAGAGAAATTTGAACACAATTTTTGCATGCTTAGAACTGCAACACAATGTAATAGTTCAAAAAAAGGTTTGAATTATATTGTAAAATGGAGGATAACAACCTCAATATGTCATGTTGAATAAAGATTTTCGCAGTTAGAACTCAATCAATTGAAAATGAGTGAATAAATTAAAATTATTTTCCCTTAAGCAAAGTTATTAAACTTACTTTCCCCTGAGTACAACTTTAATTTTCTGATTAATCTAGTTACTGTTACACTCTTATCCCACATTTACAGCTATTACTACAGGCACAAATGTGTCCGTCTTTTTTTACTGCTTGTGACATGGACATAACCATGTATATTTAATTGTTTCTATCAATACTAAATAAAGTATGTCTATCAAATCTAATTCATATAGAAATTTTATTATGAATTATTATTATTTTATTAATTAGGGCCAATTTGAGTTAAACGTTAAATAAGTTCGTAAAGGTTTTTGTTTTTTTTATCGGCGAAATTCATAACTGCTACTAACATAATATTCTTACCATAAAATTTGATTCCTTGACCTTTAGATAAAAATTTTAACTAAACAAGATTAATTTCTATGAAGCCTAATGTTCTTACCATAAAATTTGATTACTTGACCTTTAGATAAAACTTTTAACTAAACAAGATTAATTTCTATGAAGCCTAA
>CM025781.1:30691424-30785893 GCA_014636745.2 Centella asiatica
TTAGATAAAACTTTTAACTAAACAAGATTAATTTCTATGAAGCCTAACTAAACCATAAGATTTGATTACTTGACCTTTAGATAAAACTTTTAACTAAACAAAATTAATTTCTATGAAACCTAATTCACGTAGAGAAAATTACAGAGCGCACCTAAACATATATATATATTAATAGTAAAATGCATTGCCTACCTGAGGTAGGTTTAAAAACTGCCAGATAATTGCATGTGGTTTTTGTGTACAATAAAATCTTACCAGAACAAATTAATGTTGTAGTGCCTAGTAAAATTATGCCTTAATTATCACTATCAAGGAATTAAGGAGATGTGGATGTGGTAGTGGAATTTTGAGGTCTTCCATTTTAGGTCAACTTTATAGTGTAGGAACGAGGAGGGTAAGTCGAGACTGACCAGGAAAAAAAAGGGAGAATGTCATCTTTGTTTGACAAATGAGTACGGAAATTTTCAAAGAGTGACATTAATTCGAACTATTTAAGGAAAGATACTTCGTATCGAAAATAAAATAATTGCTATAAATTATTTATTTCATTCTAAAATTAGAGATACGTTTATAAAATAATAATTTTTAAAAATAATTTTTATGTTTCAAATATATACATATTATCTTATTATTTAAAGTATAGTTGTGATAGATGTGGTATGAATTACTAAGTAGTGGACGTAGTGGAGTTAATTAAAGTAGTGAAATTGTGGAATGATATTTAAAGAACTCAATTACTTTTTATAGTTCAAAAATAAAAATATATCTCTAATTTTGGAATTAAAAAAAGTATATATATCTCTAATTTTGAAACATAGAGAGTAAAATGATAGACATGATAAAAAGTCGCGCAATTAATTTTTGAAGAAATGTTTGAATATTTCAATCATCATCACTTCTAGTTTGAGCGTGGGCATTAATTTTTTTGGCAACAAGGAGGCAAACCCCGATATATTCTTGCACTATTTAATCACTAGACATTGTTTATAACATAATAATTTCATTAGAAAACCCATGAGTTTCAACCCTTTATCCGTCTTCTTCCTTTATTTTCTTCCTCTTGTGCTTATGATCACCATTTTCATGACAAAGTTCCGCCGGAAACTTCCATACCCGCCAGGCCCAAAAGGCTATCTGGTGATTGGAAACATATTCATTATATACCAATTAACCCACCATGGTCTAGCAAAACTAGCCCAACAATATGGTGGGCTTATTACGGCCCATTTTGGCAACAAATGCGAAAAATTTGTATCGTGAAATTGTTTAGTCGTAAACGGGCAGAGTCATGGGGCTTAGTTCGAGAAGAGGTGGGTTCATTGATGGATACAATCAAGATGGAAGTTGGAAAGCCAGTGAATATTGGTAAGAGTGTTTAATTTGATAAAAAAATATAACATATAGGGCTGCGTTGGGGTCCATGTCACATGAAGGACAAGAAGAGTTTCTGAAAATAATGCAAGAATTTTCAACTTATTTGGGACTTTTAACATTGTTGATTTTTTCCCCTAAGTTTGGGAATGATTTCTAGACAAGGTTTGAACAAGAGGCTATAGAAGGCTCGAAAATCACTTGATGTGTTCATCGAAATTATCATCGATGATCATATGGCGAAGAAAAGGAAGTAGAACAATGCAAATGAGATTATAGTTTGTGACAATGATGATATGATCGATAAATTAATGGAATTTTACGATAAAAATAGTCATGAATACAATAAGATGTTTTGGAGTCTTCCTTTAACATTACTAGAGATAATATGAAAAAACATTTTTGAGCAACTCTATTTAAGTATATGTATATATAGAAAGAGATCTTAACATCTTGATTATTTTATTTGTTGATTGATTATGAGTATTAATTTCATATATTTTGTTTTATTAATTTCAACATCTTTATTATTATAAAATGAATTTTGGTACATAAATTATACCGCATCAACTTATTACAAAATTTTAAATATTGTAACAAAATATCACCAGCATTAAATTATCTCAAGGTAATAAGAAATGGATGAAGATTCTTATCTATCCTGTAAAACAATTAGGAGAGTTATTTTTATAATTGGTTTATTAAATATAGCAATATATGTATATATACACAAACACAGACGTGCCAAATTATGAATATTAGTTCCATATATATATATATATATATATATATATATATAATGATAATCCATAACTAAAGTTAGTTCAAATTAAATTTAAACTAATTCCTTCAAAATTATTGGATTAAAATATGGATTACTGTGATTAAAGTATACTCTCTCCCCATCCTCTTTTTGTAAGGACGGATGTGAAGAGAGAGAGTGATGATTCTCTTAGGCCATCCGCCCCTTAAAAGGACAGATAGGTCGAGGTCAAATTTATATTAAAAATAATATAAATTTTAGATAAATTATAAATAAAATTATAAGTAATTTTGTATTAAATTTTAAATTTTAAATTATTAATAGAACTATATATTAAATTTAATTAATATATAAATAATATTTAATATAACATAATTTAGTGGATTAAAATTAATATAATGCTAATTATATCACCATTTTAATATTAATAATATTATATATTAATTTTAATTAATATATAAATAATATTAAATACATCCAATTTTAATGGATTAAAATTAATATAATGCTAATTATATTACCATTTAATAGTATATAATAATATTATATATTAATTTTAATTAATATATCAATAATATTTAATATATGCTAATTTAGTGGATTAATATTAATATATTGCTAATTAATATTACCATTTTAGTTTTAATAATATTATATATTAATTTTAATTAATATATCAATAATATTTAATATTAAAGTTATGCTAATTAATATCACCAATTTAATAGTATATAATAATAGTAAATTTAATATATAATAATATTAATATATCCTAATTTTTTCATATAATACTATACTAATACAGTTGTATTACGTAACAAATAATAGTATTATTATAATATAAATATATTAATTAACATATGTAGCTTTATAGTTTGTACGACTCACACAATCTATTCGCCTTCTAGCTTTTGAACTCTCATCTGTAACATTCTTACGCTCTATAGGATTTTTTGTCTTTTTACATGTGTAAAGTCTTGAACAAAGTATGTCCGTATGAGCATGTTTACGAGATGTTTCAATTTTAACTTGAAAATCGTATGATGTTGCGTATCATCTATAAAATAATTCAACATCATCAATGGTTTCAAAAATCTGACAAATATATGGAATGTATTCTTCATGTACATTACGAACATTTTTCTTTAATTAGAATTTCTTATCCAATATTTGGATCTAGGCTCTCATAACCAACATTTGTATTATTAGGAATCTTAAAATCAATATTTGTATTATCAAGACTCTCGTAACCAAAAAATTTTTCATTTCCACCATTATAACCAATATTTAGGTTGCCCGAACTTTTTTCACAAAAAATTGTATTACTAGATTTGCCCTGAATAAGATATGCAGTACTAGAAGAATCTCCTTCAACATCATATATATTCTTAAATTTTGGTTGAAATGCAAAATTAAATCTACGACTTTTAGGATTTTGAGAAGAAAAAGATTGAGATTGTGATACTATAAATGCAAAATCTATTTCTTCTTTATCATCAACTAAATGAAAAATATTATAAGAAATCATTAAATCACTTGTAGATATAAATATGCTGAAAAACAAAATTTTCTTGTGCAGGTTATCAAATGGACAACTTCCCAAAAAAATTTTGAACAAAATAGAGAGATTTTTGTTTCACTAGGCATCAATAATATTTGAGGCGAAAATGAATAAGCAAGAAATTAACACTAGGAGAAAAAAGATAGTGTAAGATATTTTTGGAAGAAGAAAAAGGTGTCATCTGCCTGTTAAAGCGACAGATATGAAAAGAGAAAATTTAAGTTATTTCTCTCACCATATCCGCTTCTTTAACGGTCTGGGAGGAGCCTGAAAAATTCAAGCTCTTGAGGTTTTTTTGAAAATAGTGCACTAAATTTTAGAGGAAGCAATTTCGAATTTATACCATTCAGGTCGGGTCGGAGGTCATGTCCGGGTATGCAACTCGGGCTTTTATTCGTTGGAGTGGACCGTAGCGAAGCCTTGCCATTGTTTTAATTGGGAATTACCTGATGGATTGAAGACCTGTGAGCTTGACATGAATGATGTATTTGGACTCACCGCGCTGAGAGCGAGCCAACTCGTTGCTGTGCCGTGTAATGGGCCGCTGGTTGACTCGGTTTAAAAATAATATCAGAACATGGTGTTCTACGTTTTGATTTTGGTTAATATGCTTATCTTTCTCGTTTCTGTGTTTTGCTTTTAATAATATTGTGTATGAAAAAATTAAAAATATATCTCACGTAATATATGAACATCTAATATTTACTTAGTAAACTATAAGTCCTGATATATTTGAGACTGAATGATTACATATATATTTACTCGATATTCTATAATTGCAGCATTGAAATTAATGATAATGGTGATACTCATAATCATAATGTTAACAATCTAGTGATACAACATAAAAATAAGTAAATCTATCCGAAGATAACAAATACGGAGTACATGTAAATCTAAGGAAAAGCATTAAGCATATACATATCTACTGTTTTTATATGCATAAATATAAACGTAGACACACATAGAATAATAGAATTAAAAAGAAATTTAATTTAGACGATATATATGATGCGGATTGTACGGTAAAATTACTTTTCTTGTGATATATTTGTTTTTGAGATCATAATATATGTCTTTGAGTCAAAACAACAGAAGAAATAAATGAAATTTACTGTTGAAATTGATGAGCAACACGATTATTTTGTTTGCAAACACGAGAAAACTCAACTGGCTCAAATTAAGCAACCACAAAATAAAATCCGATATAGTATTGATAAAAAAATAAGAATACAAATTTTTTCGAAGGAGTATTCTAAACAGTACACAATAGATTCCTAAATCTGGAAACTGACATTTTAAGTGAACTCAAAACTCATTTCAAATTAACACTCATTTTCATATTCGATCATAAGTTTTGGAATTAAAAATACAACTACCAACACATACTAAATAATCATCTATGTCAGACTGGATACAAAAAGGTGGTCTGTATAACTAAAATATTAACAGTGCTCTTCTGCATTTAATTTAATAAAACCCAATTTAGGTTTTAGCTACCTGACGTCAAGAGAATCATGACATCATTTTTTAAAAAAGTAAAATAGATTAATAATTTACTTATGATTGAAATTTTAAATATAGAAATCATGGAAGGATGAATTTTTAAATCATATTTAAACTACAAACTACTTAGAAAATAAAATTGAAATATATGGTAAATCTTAACATTATTAATTAAAAGAAAATATAATAAATATATATAATAGAATCTACCAGAAAATTATTAAACGAATAAACTTAATCAAGAAAATCACAATTTAATCAATTATAATTGAAGATGTAAATGTTACTAATCCCAAAATATAATAACTGCACAAAAATAACTCAACTAATAAAATAAATAATACTTTAAGTCAAACGATATAATTTTAATCGAAACATTAATTTTATTTGTATATTTATAATGTGTGTATATATATACTTCAAAATAATTAATTATGATAATATATATTTCAAAGTTACTTAATATACACTTAAGAATTGTTATACTTATTTTATGGAATTAATTTTAAATATGTATGATAATCATGTTAATTAAACTATCAAATATCACATTTAATATTTTGTCCATAATTTCATTAATCATGCATATAAAGTTATTTATTATATTTTATTTTAAAAATTTCCAATTATAAATTTTGTAACTCCTAATAGAAGTAACAATGCAGAAAGTAGAAGTGAATTAGGAATACTTGATAAAAGTAGAAGTAGATTAGAAAATGATAATAATGAAATTAAAAAAATTGAAGAGGGTAATATTAGAAAAGAATAGTACAGAATCATGACCATAAAAAAATATGTTTGTATTTTTAAATATATAATAGATTAGTTGATGCACGTATTTCTAAGCGACAAATAATACATATTAGATATCTTATATAATTTTTTTTATTTATATAAAATTTTGATTAAAATAATTTTAATTTTTAATTTTTATTAAATGATATATATAATACCTGACATGTATTAAATATTATTTAAAAATATATACAACGAAAAATATTTCTAGACACATGAAGTATAAATTTAGGTTCAGAAATATTTGTTGGAGGTGACTTATCAATCCTAGATCGGATGAAACAGAAATTCAAAAAAAAAACAGATCGGATGAAACAGCATTCTAGATATTTGTGAGCTAATTAATTAAGGAGTAATACTAGCTAATGTCAAAGCCGACTACATTATTGGCCTACATTATTGTAGAATGTACGCAATTTCAGCTCGTAATTGTATACTCCCTTCCTTGTCCAATATCTGTCCTACTCTCATTATTTATATTTACATATTATTTAATATAAATGTTATATTCATAATAATTCTCATTTAAAATATTTTTATTTTTATTTTTAAAAATTTAATAAAATATTTATTACTTATAAAAATTCAATTAAAATTACATGTAAAAACGTGAGCGACATGTAAATATGAATAGAGACGGTATATAAATTTGTGTTAGTTAACTTGACCATTTTTTAACTTTAAAATTATATATATATAAATATAACTAAGAAATTATAAAACTTGAAAATTGTTAGAAGTTGTATCAACGTTCTTGCGATAATAATTTTGTCATGTATAATGATAAAATAATTTTAAACATTAATTAAATATAGGTCAGTTTTGACCTTTTTTTTTATAAGTGACACTTAATTGAAAACAAGGATAACGTTATTACTTTCTTTATAATTGATGGACGTTGTTTGATTATTTTTGGTCAGATAGATTTTTTTAATTTAAATCTTTTATTATTTTATAAATGCGTAAGTGAAAAAATTTATAACTCCAAAAATCTATAACAAGACAATCTTATAATTCTACAAATGTGTGTATGTAATAAAAAGTCAAAATATAATCAATTTAACTGTTGCACATTTTTATGTGCCAATTATTTAATATCAGAGAGAGTACGTAATATTCTATTTTGTTTTTGATAAAATAAAAAAATCTAAGAACACGTAGTTTATAAATTCGTACGCAATACATGTAAATATTTTAATATTATTAATCTATTAAATATGATAGAATTTAATAAATATTGAACAATAAAAATTTATTAAAACTTTAAAAATTACTTAAATAATTATTACTTCCTTTATATATTAAAATTTAATAATATTGTTAACTTGTATATTATACCATAAAAAGATTTTCTTTTCGATTTATAGTTATACATAAATTTCAAAATTATAAATTGACTTAATTCTCTTATTTCTTACAAATTTAACTTTGATAAAAAGTGTAACAAACTTAATATCTAAATTGACTCAATAAAATTTTCATAAAAATTTAAAAACATATTTTAAATTTAATCTATGACTTAATAGATTAAGTCGATACTGAATCAATTTTTATACTTTCTAAAATATATCAAGTTGTGTAATAAGATACTCTGTATAAGAATAAATATGTCGAGAAAATAAACTTAAAAAATGACTAAAGAAGTAATCATGTCTATTTATTAATGTGCAAGATTTAAAATTAAAATTCAAATCGCTTTATTCATGTAATTAATAACCCACTCGGCCACTGGCCAATGTGGGTCCACCTATTAAATCTTAGGTGACCCCCAACTTCGCCTTAGGTTTGGACAACAGATTGATATTTGATATGAGTGGAAGGAGAGAGTTGAGATTGGGGGTTGGGCCCTACTATTTCGGCCTTTTTATGAATACTGAAACTTTATGTTTATAAATAATTTTTTTTAAATGTTATTTTTAATTTATGATTGATATAATTCTTTTTGTAGAATAATTTTTTTTTTCAAATGCAACATTTTTAAAAAATGTTCGCAGAACATTTATATTTTTAATTATTGATAACGAAATATCGAATTAACTCATTAACTTTATAACCTATTCCGATAATCAAATATTACGTGTATATCGGTACTTGTTTCCCTCATAATAAGTAGTAATTCTGTCATAAATATTTTTCTTTCCGTGGACTTATTGGAGCATGATTCTATATTATGAAATCACACAAATAACTTTAAATATGTCAAAATGATAATACTGTATTGAACATTCATCGCTAGTCATGTTTTTTAAATAAAAAGAAACCTTTAGTGTGCATTTTTTACTTTTACTAACATTGAACTTAATTAAATATAATGCAATATCTAAAAACTACTCTTTAAATTTAAACATTTTATTTTTATATTTTAACAAATATCACAAATAAAATTATAAAACTTACAAATAATACTATATTAAAATAGAAATACATCGATCTCTAATTTTAAAAGGAGATAATATTTAACATCATGATAATATAAAACTATTGCATTGATCTCTAATTTTAAATAGAGGGAATACTTAACAATGGGATAATATAAAAATATTGGGTTAAATAGTGCTGATTAATCTAGCCGCCCATTGACATCAAAGGACTTATTTATTCTTCTACATAACTAAATTAGCACAATAATAGATAAATATTTTTTAGTATATTTTAATATTATAATTTAGTAATTTAGGTAAAAAAATTTAAATATAAAATACTTAAAAAGTTATTAAATTAAATTTTAAAATTAATTACGAAACTTATATTTGTTTAAATATATAATTAAATTTAATAATAGTGTTGTGTACTTGTATAATATAAATAAAAAGAGCTTTTAAAAGATTTACATGAACTTCAAAGTTATAAATTGACTTGACTTTCTTAATTACAATTCTTTTTGAAATCGAATTAGGTAAGAAGTATAACAAATTTGATATCTTAAAATGACTCAACAAAGTACTCCATAAAATATTATCTCAATCCTCAAAAGAGTGACATAATTATTATTGTGGCATACATTTTCACGTGAGATTTAATATGTGCTAAATAATTTTTTCATAGTATAATATTAATGTTCATTTATTATAATTTTCATAAACTTACATTTAAGAATATGTGCAAAAAGTAAATTCAAATATCTTCTTAGGAAGGAAGGGATTAATTAAAATGTTATTTCAATTTTAATTTGAGATTTATTGAGTCAACTCAATAATAGCTCACATTCTTGTACTTTTTATATATAGAAATACATACATAAGTTTTTTACTAATAAAGTTGAGTTGATCTAATCACATATCTTATACCCAATATTAATTCACATTCAATAATATCTTCATCATCTAGACTAACAATGAGTCAGAAGAACGTTGTGCACCGATGGGTGTTGAGGTCCCATATTAACTATCATAAAGTCATTTCGTATAATTAATACAGTCATAGATTTTTTACAGATTTATTCTTGCATGAATTGCTTATCTAATTCATATAATGTGTACTATGTCCCATGAAAAAATTACCTTTGTATTTTTTGTGTATATTTATTTTTTATTGAAAAAATATATGTTTTTTCATGAATTTTTTTTTGTAAATGTTTAATTAATAATAAGATAAGAATATTATAATTATAAATTTGGATCATATAACATTATAATAAAAGAAATATGTAAATATAATATATATTTTTCTCAAACAATTTTTTTTTAAAAAAATAACTAATTTGATGAAACTGAATGAGTATAATTTAATGCAAGTGAAAACGGGAAATATGGCTTAGAAAGACAAATTATTCTTCATAACTGGCAAAAGAATATTTAACCATGCATGACACATTGAAATATTTTATTGATATGGGCAGCGGCGGATGTAGCATAGGCCACGCTGAACTTTAAAAAATAAATAAATTATATATAGAGTATTTTTATTATTTTAAATTAAAATATATTTATTTGATTTTAAAAAGAGTTATATTTGTGTAATATTTTTATTATATAATGATATTATTTTTAAAATTTATCATTACAATACTTTTATTTTATCAACAGTTGAATATTACAAGCAAATTTCTTTTAAAAGACCAATTTTTTGTAGAATAAATTACAATCAAATGTGTAACCTTAATATTAACAATTTTTTTTAATGTAACTATTTTGTACAACATAGATAATATGTCACTTTATTAAATAGATCTCTAAAATATTGTATTTTAAAATTTAATTAGCATTTTTAATTTTTAATAGTTTTGAAGTGAATATTATGAAATACGTAAAAATTACCGTTATGTATAAAATTTTCTATCTAAAGTTTTTGATTTTAAAATAATATTCTATTTTAAAATATAAAGTATTATAATCTGATAAATTTCGAAATGAAAATTGAAGAATAGTTAATAATTTTGTGAATATTTTGAATTTAATAATTTTATTATTATTATAATATATTATCACATGAACAAATTTATTTGTATTGTACATTAAAAAATTTTAACCCCTCACACTAATATAATAAAATTCTACGTACGCCACCGGACATGAAATCACATTTGGATAATATCGTTATGTTTTAGACTCTTGGGAGCTCAATAATACAAAATTGAATAAATGTGTATCAGTTGACAAACCGCAACATGGGCACGTGACACGCATGTGTTCACCTTACACATTTTTGTCGTTCTCGTGGACTTCATAATATGTCCATATATGCACGAAAGAGGATGGCGTAGCTCGAAAAACGAAGCATAATAATTTATACTTTCTCCCTCCAAATTTATCCTCCATCTGTTTTAAAATGCACCGCACGATATTTTATTTTTTTGTGTATTTTTAGATAAAATTTAATATATATTAAATATTTTATTTTTTAAAATTAAAAGTTGAAAATCAAAAATATTTTAAGTAAAAATTAATATAATATAAAAATTATAATTATATAAAATATTTAATATGTATTAAATTTCACATAAAATTACGTAAAAAAAAGTTAATGTCGTGAATTTTGAAATTAAGATAGTATGCTTTTTTGGAATTTACACACTTATTAAGAAATAATATTAATCCTATCATATTGCTGTAAAACTATTTATTTATCTTTTTCTATAATAAATACTATAAAGATTAAAAACTAAATTAGTACATTGAATGCGATGTTAATATAAAAAATTATAATTCTAGATTTTTATTGAATATCATGTGTGAAAATTATTTTAAGATAAATATAAATATTAAATATGACATATAAAACTAGACTGAGTGAGTATTAATTTATATATCTTGTACTTTATACAGCCAGAGAATTAGAGACCTAAATACATTACACATATTATAATAATAAAATTAAAAAAATGAAATTCAATTGAGTTAATTTTTTGGCGTATAATACTCATCTAGTTCTAAATTGGAAGATACACTTTCGTTCGGATAAAACTTATAATTCAAACTTAAAATGAAAGTTTTTATTTGAAGTTTAATATCATAGCGGTGGTGTTTATTTTTGATTAAATTTTAAATTATGATAGTATTTATTGTATTATGAAAATCTAAAATTTAAGTCAAAATAAATAGGGTTATAATTACACTAAATATTCTAAAATAAAGATTTTTATATTTGGATATTTTTATAAGTTCATATCATAAATGAATTTAGAAATTTACAATAGATTATATTTAAAAAAAATATATTTCTAATTTTGAAAAATAGAGAATGACATCAATGCTACACAACACCAAAAGACATGAAATCTTATACAATCTACTCTTTTTTATTATGTTATTTTCATTCACTCGATTGAATTTGATATAATATTAAAAAAATAAGTATAATTTTTTATTCTATATATAATGTGCGTGAATAATAAATGTAGAGATAAGATCCTTTGAAGTGATTGCTAGTATTAACGCCCGAGTCCATATAAAGAACTCACCTTACAATTTAAGATCCTTAGAAACTATACATATATAAATCTCCATCTCATTCATTGAAGACAGTTCACAATACAATCAAGGGAAGTAAGAAGAAACCATGGAAGTCACCATATTATCCATCTTCTTCATTTGTCTTCTTCCTCTTCTCTTCATCGTCATTTTCAGGGCGGAACGCCGTCGCAAACTTCCATATCCTCCAGGCCCAAAAGGTTATCCGGTGATCGGAAGCATGCTCATGATGGATCAATTAACTCACCACGGACTGGCCAAACTAGCCCAACAATATGGTGGCCTTTGTCACTTCAAAATGGGCATGGTACACATGGTCGCCGTTTCAACCCCGAAAATGGCCCAAGAAGTCCTCCAGGCCCAAGACGAGTTTTTCTCGAATCGGCCCAAATCTGTGGCAACCACATACTTGTCGTATGAACGGGCCGGGATGGCGTTCACCAACTACGGGCCATTTTGGCGTCAAATGCGAAAAATTTGTGTCATGAAGTTATTCAGTCGTAAATGGGCCAAGTCATGGGCCTCGGTGCGAGAAGAGGTGGATTCATTGGTCCAAGAAGTCGAGATGGAAGTTGGGAAACCCATTAATATTGGTAAGTTAGTGTCTAGTATGACAAAGAATGTAACATATAGGGCTGCTTTTGGGTCCATGTCACGTGAAGGACAAGAAGAGTTTCTGAAAATAATGCAAGAATTTTCTAAATTGTTTGGAGCTTTTAATATTGCTGATTTTTTCCCAAGTTTGGGTGGAATTTTTGGGAAAGGTTTCAACAAAACGCTAGAGAAGGCTCGTAAATCGCTTGATGTGTTTATTGATACTATCATCGATGATCATATTGCAAAGCGAAAAAATTTCAAAATTGCGAATGAAATAGAGGTGGAAGACGATGATATGGTCGATAATTTGATGGAGTTTTATACCGAAGATGATAATAAACGAGATTCAGATTCAGATGAGTTGAAGTCTTCTTTTAATATCAAGAGGGATAATATCAAAGCTCTTATCATGGTAAGAAACATTTTCAAATGCCTCTACTTAAGGTCCATATTTATTTGTTTCGATACAACGTAAGCCAATATGGTGAGTTCGTTTTTTTTTTGATAATGAAATCGTTAAATTACACAAAGTTACGGTACAAAATAGCTAGGAAAAGATAAATTTCCATGATTAGCATGTAATTATTTTTAGACCTTATAATTAGCAGTTATTTGATATAATTCATTTTTGGTTACAGTTGATAGATATTTTTAATATTCATGAAATTAAGAAAGAAGTTAAACCATTCTATATATAGTATGTTTTTTGCATCCATACAATTGGAAGTCAAATGAAAATTTAAACTTGAAATTTTTAACATTTCATCGCCATATTACCCCTCCGTCTCATTAACCTTTCGCGGCTATTAAGAGTTCATTCGACTTTGTGTATATCACAAAATTAATTTGATTAAAGAAAGAAAACTTGGGACTTCAAAAGTTTGAGAGAAGAAAACGCAAGAGAGAGAATGAGTTTGAAAGTAAAAAGTTAGGAAATGAGTTTGAGTGAAAAAGTTTGAAATAGAAAGTTACAAAAATGTAAGTTATGTAATTCCATCCGTCTCAATCCATTTATGATATTTTTCTTTTTTGGATGTCCCATTTATTTGTAAAAATAGCATTTATGAAAAGTATTTTCATACAATTTATTCAAACTATCTTTATAATATCTATTTTATGTTACATCTCTTTACTTTAACCATTTTGCTTTTCTCATTATTTTTCCACATTTCGAATTAATTCATTCTTCATCATTCATTTTGAATGGCAATATAGACAATTTCATTAAAATTAACCACCCAAGATAAGATTATATAAAGAAAGTAAGATAGAGAAATGTTAAATTTGCCAACTCATTCATTACATATTACTAAAAAAAGGAAATGTTGGACACTATGATTATGTCTAACAAGAAATACGATACAAACATATCGGGACAGAGAGATTACATCTCTTAAATGATTTTAAGTCTTTGGATTTATTGATTAGTTCTGATTATTGGTTTTAGATATTTTTCTTAATTGTAAACATCTTTACTACTAGTGTTCCCTTTTCACTTGGTTAGCACTAATTTTAGATTTTAGCTAACTGAAAGAAATAATAATTATATAATTTTGGAGTATTTGACTCTAGAAATCTTGATTTTTCGGAAATTCAAAAACCCTTGAAGAGTATGTTAAGATTGTTTGGAACTGCATGGCCAACTTGCAGGAAATAATGTTCGGAGGAACCGAAACTGTAGCATCTGCAATCGAATGGACTATGGCCGAGCTAATGAAAAACCAAGAAGAACTCAGAAAAGTCCAGCAAGAACTCGCCGATATCGTCGGCTTACATCGCCAAGTTGAAGAATCTGACCTTGAAAATTTAACCTACCTAAATTGTGTTATCAAGGAGACCCTACGCCTCCACCCTCCGATACCTATCGCCCACCACGAGACATCGGAGGATTGTGCAGTTGCCGGATACAAGATTCCGGCAAAAGCCCGCATAATGATCAACCTGTGGGCCATAAACCGGGATAAGATGGCCTGGGAGGAGCCTGACAAATTCAAGCCTTCAAGGTTTACCGACAGTGTTGCACCAGATTATAAGGGAAGCCATTTCGAGTACATACCATTCGGTTCAGGTAGAAGGTCGTGCCCAGGAATGCAACTCGGACTTTACACATTGAGATTGACAGTGGCGAAGCTTTGTCATTGTTTTACTTGGGAATTACCCGGAGGAATGGAGGCTTCGGAGCTTGACATGAACGATGCGTTTGGAGTCACTGCACCGAGGGCAATTCAACTTGTTGCTGTGCCAAGTGACTGCCTGAGGGTTAACTTGAGTAGGAAATGATGCAAATGATCTTTTAGATTATGGTTTTGTTTATAAGTTTATGGATTTATGTAATTGAGGAAACTCACAGAATAAATAGTCGGATCCTCTATTTATCCAGTCCTAAAATGCGGTAATTCGTAATATTTTGAAGATAGTGTTTCATTTCAGTAGAAATGATAGTAATGTTTAACATTTGTTCAAGTACTTACAAAAAAAATTGCAGTTGTACCCAACAATTGAGAAAATGAAAGGGACAAACTTCTGAAACAAAAACAACAGCATATACATTCTGTGTAATATTGGACCTACATATAGGTAAAAATACTTCACCTTCGCGATTAACTAAATTGATCAGAACTATTGATTTTCATAATGTCGATGCATTCAGTAGGATTTGTCCTGCAGACAACTTGATTACTCTCAGTTGTTTGAACTATGTCATTTGTAAGCATAAAAAATAATAGTTTTTGACATGAGCAACAAGACTGATGCTGCTAAGCTAGTAAAAGAAAAAAGATGTGCTGTTTAACTGCACAAGTTTGACAAAATTCCGAACCAACAGTGAAGGGTCAAAACCATGGAAACTAATGTACACAATGTACCCAGGGTGGTATGATATTCTTACGGTTGAGAGTGCCGAAATTTGCAAGAAGCTCCCCTGCTACAATGCCCGCTCTCTTGAAACATATAGCATTCCCCCCTGCTGCTGTTATTTCTAGATACTCCTGATGAATGCTTGTTCCAGGACCTGCCATGCTGAGGACCCCGATCCCTTTTACCCGAGAACCTCTCCCCTTTCTGATAGTTTTCGTTTCTCTGATTTCCTTGGTTCCCTGCTGGTGAACCCCAACCTTGATTTGCATTTCCTGATGTGGGCCCTTGAACATTAGGTCCTACATTCCCATTTGGTGGTGCCCATACTGGGTTCCCACTTCCTTGTATAGGCCCTTGTGCAGTTGGGCCCATATTCCCTGCTGGAGTAACCCAACCTTGATTTGCACTCGGAGGACCAAACACTTGAGGAAAAGCACCAGAATTACTTGGTGGAGCAACCCAGCCTGGATTAAAGTTTCCGGGAACCGGCCCTTGAAAAGCAGCAAATTGATTCCCAGTAGGCACAGCCCAACCTTGATTCGCATTCACAGGTGGTGGCCCTTGAACAGGATTTACCCAATTAATATTTGGAACCTGTCCTCCCCAGCCCATGCTTGGATTTACTGGCACTGTGCCCCAGCCAGAGTTCATATTTCCAGGCTGCAAGTTCTGAGATGAAGCACTATTATCGACGATGCCCATGCTCCAAGGTGCATTAGGTTGGGCTGGAGGTTGCATGTTAGATTGGTTATTTGGAATTGGAGGTCTCCAAGGATCCGGGAGAGGGTTTGGTGAGACACTTTGAGTTGGAACACTTACAGCAGGATTCTGAACAGGAGTTGATGGAACACCACACCATGTACCTTGTGCAGGTTGTTGTCCAGACATGCTAATTGAAGAATTTTCATCCATGATCTGGGATGGTGCAATACCCCAACTATGGGAACTAAGAGCAGTGTTTTGACTTGTACCAGACTGAACAACATTGGTAGGAGTTTCAGGTGCATTGATCTGAAGGTTCTGACTCAGGAGCACATGTGTCTCAACAGCACCAGATAATTGAGAGGTTTGAAGAGAATTATTAGAGTCGATGATGCGACGTTCTAAGTTCAGTCCGTCACTAATACCAGAATGCGAACTTTGAGGAGTTCTTTCAGAAACCATAGCCGAACTCCTGAAACCATCCGGAGTAGCTGCAGGCAATTGCAGAGCTTCATGACCACCAAAGTGAGAAACAGCAGACTGATGAGGTCCTGCTTCTTCAGCCCTAGTATTTTGCTTCGGAGTAGGAGAAGGAATGCTTACTGCATAAACACGAGAATCCAATGCATCATGGTTGTGATCATACTTCAGTTTTCCTCCATCTTGGCCCTCCTTCCCTTGCTGCAAGGAAATTTCAGAAGGTTTCCTGTTGTGAGGGGATAAGAGATGAGGACTATTTTGCAGACTATTAACATTTACATTTCCATTGTCCTGACATGGTGATTCCATGTGAAACTTTCCTACTAGAGCATCAGTCAAAAGTATATAATTCTCTTTGTTTTCAGTATTTCTCCATATTTTGAGATCAGCAGGAAAGTATCCACTATTGTTCCATTTACGAAGCTGAACCATAGAGAATGGCCCTTGAACTTTTCCGGATGGATCTTGGTAATGCCACAATTTGTCTTTTTCATTGATGACTACAGCAGTTGTATCAACTGGAATGGACAAAGATGATGTTAAATTTCCTGAAGCAACATGAGAGGCTGGTTCAGATCTCACAGCTGAATGTCTGTTTAATACATGAGCTTCAGAACTAGAAGCTGAACTTGGCCTCTCTGAATTATTTTTTATTTCTATGTCTTTTCCGCTTCCTTGGTTCCATGAGTTATCAGCAGATAACTCAGTATTTAACGCAGCATCTTCAATTCTGCTCCCTAGATTATTACTTGAAAAGTTTCTGTCCAGTTCGAAACTTTTACCAGAATTTTTCCCTGTACCACGCCATGAATCTTTCAAATCTCCTCTCGCAGGAGAAATTGGCTCCCTTCCTCTCCTGCTAAAGCCAGAACCTCTAGATCTTATATGCATTTCTGCATACACAGAGAGAAATTAATGCATCAGAGTGTGCTCTTAGCCTCTTAATTTAACAAATCTATACAAAAGGAGCAAAGCTAGTTTGTTACCTTCGACTTCACTGTTATTATCTTCAGATTCGTAATTTGGATCCATATTTGGGTCAGCATGTATCTCTGGGATATCTTCTAGTCTGCGCCTCCGCTCTTCAGGTGTCTTTAGAAGTTGTAAACTCTCTACGCATTCCCTAAGCGTGACAGTCAGTCAAGGATGACACCAGCAGTCACCAGATTTTCTATCAGGAGTTATATACTATTTATACTATTAACTAAAGACAATAACTCCAAGGGTTAGAAATTTCAATAACTATATTTATCTCTACTGAAATAAACATGTTTCTTAGGTTTACATTATCTTAATTTAAAACCAATATCTATCATCAACACTCCCTAGTCCCCTATAGCAGGTAAAAGTGAAACACGCACTTACAAATATTCTCAAAACATATTAACTAACAAGGAAATTTGAGATGGAAATAGTTATGGATGCACTCCAGCAAAATTATCAATTTAGAGGCATGTATCAATTTATCCACTTTGAAGAGAGCAACTAATTTCAAAAAAAAAAAAAAAACTCATGAAGCACATCACAGATGAACAATTTATGTCAAGGATATGCAACCCCAAATCAAACTTGCAAATATGCTACAACAACCAAATTACAAACTCAGAAAGTTTATCATAAACTTCATTTGCAAAGGATATTGCTTCTTTTTGCCTAAATCACTTGCTCTGTCACGAAGATGACTAAGCCGCATTAATTCTGATTCCAGCCACTGCATTACAAACACTAAGCATCATAAATGGTACAATAAGAAGCATATCAGGAAAATTAGTACACTAGGACAAATAATATGCAAAACCAAAAACCTTATGTAAAGTACGGTACCATGACAAAGACAGCTGAATTCAGCACAAATGCAAGATTAGGAGAATAGGGCCACTGAGCTGAACTCAACAAATGTGGTCTCTCTATGAGACTGGAGAGGTGGATTCATGATAAAGTGGATCTTCTAAATGAAACAAGTTTGGCAAATATAACATGCAATAAATATTTTCTTAAGACGTTTGAAAAAAGAATCATGATTGGTAATTTGGTAGCAACAGATATCATTTTATACCGTATGTATGCTCCTTTCCTTGCAGAGGTTCTTACAACATTGACTTTAGAGATGAACAAGTTAAGATTCATCGTATTTGAAAACCATTACCTAATCGAGATTCTTAGAAGTAAATCAATAATCATCTGAAATCCACAGAAAACACCGAGTCCTGAGTTCTTCTCAGTTAAAGTCTCACTCAACAATAGCCTCTGAGTCACGTAAATCATGCACAAGCTTACAGGCTATTTGCACAGTGTTAAACCCCTATCCGTAAGGAAAGAAATATGGTCCCCAGAACCAAAACCAGTTCCATGCTAGTAGGGTCCTTCCTTACTGACAACCCCATTGTAAGCCAGTTGCAAAGAACCCGAATGTTTTGTGAGCCCATATAGCCAAATCCTAAAGGACTTGGAGGGTAAGGCTGATATTGTCTTAATCACAAAAGACGAATGGATGGGCTTTCATAATATTCAATAACTCAATTAAATTTGGATCCTCAATGGGCAGCAAGGATACAGTTGAGCAATAAAATGATATGGTCCATTAAATTCCATAAAATGAAGTGATGGTCTGGACACTAACTGAGATGTATAATACTGAAACAATTTAATGACTATACTCCATACTCCATACAAGAGTCTAGCCTTAAAAATATACAGCACATATGATTTCTAGTATAATTAATATCATACTTTCATGACAGTAGTTCTCAATTGGCAAGTACCATAAAAACAGTACACATAAATGCTGATGAGATACAGAAGATCCAATGAGCAATACTTGTGTATACAATCAATATCTTGGAAAATTAGTAAATCAAGAAGTAAATGAGGAATACTTACATCATTTACTCTTGCTACCTGAACTTCCATGGCCTTGTCAAGAATGTCGCCCTACAAGCAACCACATATCTTCTTAGACCAATAAAAAAACTTATTATATAAGTTGAAGCCAAAACAGAAAGCATAATTACCACAGTCATCCTATTGATAAGTCCACATTTTATACTCTGGCGCAAACGTTTACATTCATCCTGCGACACCATGCAAATATATGTGAGCAACTAAACCTGCAGCAATTAACTTTTACGGGCCGGATATACAACATAATTTAACTATTACATGGTAAGTTCAGGATACTTTTTCTCATATTGTGAAGGCTTGTATAATTAAGCAAATACAACCACGTTTGATGTTTGAAACCAATTCCAAATTCCTTATTTACCAAAGGGTACTTCAGACTTAACATGACAAAGTTAAGGTAGTTTAAATTTAATAACAAGGGTGAACTTGGGACAACGCTATGACATCCATGATTAAAACCATTATGATAATCACAAAGTGGGAAATGAAAGTGTGTGCATAATATATCAAGCTAGAACAAAGAAGTTGAACCTTTGTCTATATACATGTTCAATTTTGAGCAAGTATATTTGCTTACTGCAACTGATAAATCCAGAACATTGTATTAAGTAGCTTCTTCAAAAACGAAAACAAGATAGTAAGCATTATAGCGCTTTGAACTTACACACCTCAGTAAACTCCTGATTTGATATGGAATCAATTGATATAATCTCAGTTTTATTTAGATTTAATATTTCTAACATTATATCAGTTGTCCTTTTGCCAACTTTATAAACCTCATCTGCTTTGCTTGTACCTGTATGTAAAATCATTACAAAAATCTTAAGATTCTTATGGAAAATGAAATCATAAATTTTAAAAAGAAAAAAAAGGAAAGGAGAGGACAGACAAATATATGTGTGTGTGGGTGTGTGTGTGGGTGTGTGTGTGTGTGTGTGTGTGTATATATATATATATATATATATATATAGAGAGAGAGAGAGAGAGAGAGAGAGAGAGAGTTTTGAACAAACTACAAAGAGGGAACGTAATATGTAGTTACCCACAACTTGGACTAGCCTATATATATCTTGTTTCTGATTACTACCAGAGATCCGTATCCTGACAAAAGTACCAATAACCTTGTCATAAAAGCTTTCAATATCTTCGAGCAGATCCTCCATCAACTTTCTTCTTAAGTAAATTAAGCTAATGTTATGCATATCAATCGCTGCATAATCATCAATATTAGATTGACGTCCTCTGTTATCTCTCTTACGCGATTTACGCTTCTTATTTTTTCCAACCTTTGTCAGAGATTCGGTGTTCCCATCAGCATTGACATGATTAACATCCGTATCAACAACACTCCCCTGGACATCATCTATGACAGCATCATCCCTTACTAGGAAATGAGACTCGAGAAGTTTTAACATTTCAAAATGCCCCACGCGTGCTTTTCCAAATATACTTTCAAGCCTAGCATCACAAATGATTTGACTTTTTCGACGTGGATCACGAAGTTTATTACTTTTGATATATTCAAGCAAGAGAGCCTGAACATCAAACTGCGAAAGAAAAGATCTGTCCCCATCTTTCATGTGCATGACAAATTCCAGAAGCTCTTTTGATGCCCAGTCGGTAGTTTTAGGTGCAGAAGTCCGTTCAGCACCAAATGCTACAGCTTCACTTTTCAACTCATCTTGCTTGGCTTGTGATTTCAGCCGTTTCTTAGTCTTTCTTCTTTTAGGTTTACTTGCCTCTGGGTTATCAGAGGTATTGTCAGAACCAGAACCTCCATCGTCCTTTACAGCAAGCTGCTCCTCAGGGGATTCATTTTTTCTAGCCAATACGTCAGATCCTTTCCATGGATTTTTAGCCTGGGCAATTTCATCAGAAGATATGGACAGCTTCTTCTTCAGATCAATCCAGTAATCCTTGAAGAGGTACTCCCAGCTGGACTTGTCATCAAAATCTACTTGAACCTACAAAAGAAAGATCAATACCAGATTAACACTTAAGCCACCGAAATCAGATACCAAAAATAAAAGAATCATTGTAAAGGATAATGATGATGAGTAGTAATATCTGGTACTCCACACGAGAATCCCTTGAAAAATAACTAAGCTAGACCCGCAAAATAAAAACGACACAAAATATAATATGTAAAGGTTTTAAGGGAAACATTATCTTCTGATAATTGTTAAAGGAGAATAGAATTCCAGAAAACTCAAAAGAGTTTTGGTTAACTGAATATATCCTGAGTTCCTGACAACTGAAAAGCAGGTGACCTTAGCTAGGATTTGTATGGGATAATATTTATGAAAAACTTGATGCCCCAAGAAAAGGATAATAATAAAAATAAATAAATAAAACAGAACTGATCACAGCAGATTATTTGTATTGTCAAAACTCACCAGCTCATTGGATATATCATTTTATTTTTACAATAAAGAATTCATTTTGTTCTATCATACTTCATAGTAAAATTAAGGTATTGTGATTTTTAGATTTGACTATATAGTTAAAGAATTTATTACTTCTCAAGTGCACCCACTGCTAATAACAAAGTAACGTTCTTTTTTGGATTATTTATTACACAATTCACTTGTTATTTATTTCGATTTTGCGAATATTCTGTCTATATGACCTTTATCGGGACCATGTATCAACAAAGAAATGTCCAGACACCACCAATGTTGAGCACTAGCTCCTGCAAGTAAGACTCAGATGTAAATTCAAACTGGGAGCACCGTTATCAAGAGTTCTTTGTGGCTTCTTAATAGCTTCAAAATACTAAAACTTTCACAAGTACCATTTGGTTCCAGCTTAAAGTGATCAAGAGCAAATATATCTTCACTCTAATCTGCCGACGCTAATTTTACTAGTAATATTGTCAATTAAACGAGATGTATATTGCCTTCCGTTGCCTTGAAAATTGAAAACTGAAAATACAGAAATTGGTAATCCAAACCCTGACGCCGAATTTCACTAGGGATAACTCCATGCTTAAATTCTAGGAAGAGTAAATCCGTGTGCTTCATGATAGTAATCTCGATAATATGAAGTCTAACAAACTTGTGAGAAGTACAACAATATATATACGTATACAGAGAGAGAGAGAGAGAGAGAGAGGGAGGGATAGAGAATATTAAACCTTAGTTTTACTTGGGAAATAAGAAATACCAAAACACCTTAACTAAATAATGATAATTCCTACCCAGCATTAGATATCATAAATCCCCACAAATAAAATGAGCACATCAATTTTCACTAAAAATTAAAATTTCTGACATAAAAAACTGAATTTTCTTTGTTTCACTTGCATTCCTCATCATTAGGACAGGGATTTCATCCCTTTCAGCGATGATAGAGGGTTTGGTAACTGCTTTAGCACTCTTTCCTTATAGAGGTGTCTTCAGGAGTCTTCTGGCTGCATTACCTTCTTACAAATTGTAACCTCAAATCAGAGACCAAGACACATTCCTATACATGTTCTATCAACCTCCTTGCACAACATTTTTATTGTCCATAGTTCACTGGAAGGGAAGATCATTACTTGGAATCGGCATTCTTTTAAAAATGTAAGGAAAACGAATACACTGCTTCTTGGGCTTTTTCCAGCTAAGTTTCCTTTTATAACTCCTTAAAAGAGAATGCGGTCAGTAAATTCTTCGTCATTTTTTATAATTACTCTTTTTAAAGTTTCATGTTCATATTCCATCTTGTGAGATATTCACCTAAATTCGTACATGGATGACTAAATTGCAAAGATAAAAAAAGTTAAGGCTTCTACTAACAATTTCGAAGCTCAATGCTAATATTGTGTTACAAAGATGGAGACAAAGTTCCAAGTGCCATGACCATCTTCAATAGTACTAAAGCTTTTTTTTTTTTTTTTGGGGGGGGGGGGGTGGGGGTGTGTTTGGTGGTGGGGGGATGAATAGACTTATGGAGAGCAAAGTTTTGGAGAATTCCAAGATTCTTTCAGGTGTTCCTGTTTTTGTCAAATTTGTAGTATATGAAATTAAAATGAATGCAAGAAGTTTCTGGCATACAGTTGATACCAATCTAATTTGGGATACATTTTTAGGTTCAGCAGATATTGGCTACAAGAGCTTTCAGAAGAGTTATATACTTCAAATGTTGATAGAGATTGCACTCTTGCAGTATAAAGTAAAAACAACTATACATATAAACCACAAAAAGAATATGATGGTATGATACTATTCAAAACTTAATTTCACAGAACCACAAACGTTCGCCCTTCTAGACACTTTCTTAAGTCACGCATGAACTGCATCACTAGATGATTTTGGTGGGAGTGAATCATGGGTACTAAATTATTTGGTGCATTAGTTTAAACAATTGATTCATATTTCATAAACCCAACAGCCACCGGAGAGAGAGAGAGATAAGATATCATGACAGTGATTACATACCTTATTTCCCTGCTCACTATCCTCGATCAACATCACTGTTTTCATGCAAACCTCACAAAACCCTTTGTTCCCTCTAACACATAAGATAACAGCATCCTTAATACACCCCTTGCACAAAGAAAACATACAAGTATAACACATATAGTACGCATTTTTCTGACAATTTGTATTGCTACACTGGTGCCAACCTGAAATAGAAGAAGAAGAAGAAGATCACTGAAAAAGAAAAGACAAAATTGAACGAACTGGTTATGAACAAATTGTATGAACACATGGAATCATCAAATTCATCATATGCCTGAATTCTGAAAGCAATATCTACTAAAAAAGGGCAACTAATCAGCAGCAATTCTTATACCTTCAAACAATAAATAAAATCAGTTTAAGCAAAGAATAGTCATTTGGCAACTGCATCATGGCAGAAGCTACAAGGTTTCAATACTAATTTCACATGCCATATAACAAATACAAAAGACCGTCTTTTCGCCGTACAATCGTTTTTTAATACAGCAAAATATATTCGTGTAATAAGGAGAAGTTAGATTGCTAGAGTACATGGAGGAAAAAGAAAAAAACAAACAAACAAAATATAATTGTGTCAGTCTCCTGTATTTCAAAGACATACGTAGGCCCTGTTTGGGAGTGACTTTTTTATTATGACTTATAATGATGTTTTTAATTTTAACTTAAAATCAATTTTATGTGTTAGTATTAAGTCAAAAGTGTTTGGCATCCGTTTTAACTTGAAGTTAGAAATTTAAGTTAAAATTAGTGATATAAGTGTTTGACTAATAATAACTTTTAAGTTAAGTTGTATTGCTAAATTACCATTTTATATTTCAAGTGATATATTGAGGGCTGGAGTTTAAGAAAAGAAGATGGATAAGATAGGTAATTATATTTGGTCAACTCAATCTATAGATTTTTACTTAAAAACCAACTTTTTAGAAAGTAACATTTCCTTACTTTTTGATTATAAATTTTAAGTAAGAATTTAAGTCATTCCCAAACACTCCAAAATTAACTTATGAATTAAAAGTAACTTTTGACCAAAAATAAGTCGCTCCTAAACAGGCTCGTAGAGTTTGGAAATAAGTATCGGAATCTTATGATAACATGGCAGGAAAAATATGAAAATGGTAATTAAAACTAGAAACACGAACCTTACATTCATACAAGCTTATCCCAAACAACATGACATGACACGCACATATCCCAATTAAAACTCAATCTCCTTTACACGGTAGACCATTTCCTAAAGCACAAGATTTGACAAACCTATGAACCAAACAAGATCTAAATTCTTGAAAATGGAGATAAAAAATTTAAATATGAGAGACCAAAGAGGGATACCACGCAATATCGATCACATATCAGTATTTAATGTTAGGGGAGACCTAAGCCCATCAGGCCATCAGTCAATATGACCCGTCAAACTCAGACAGGGAGATCGTACATAAGTTAATTCGCCAATTTTATCACCAAGTAATAAGCCCAATAGCCTCAAAGCACATTATGTACTAAGAAAATAATGCAGTATAAGTTTATACAGTGTTAATTAATATGTGAATCAATTGCAAAACATACATAATATTGCTCTATCACTACTCCAAGTTGAAATAAGATTTTCCTTTCAACAATTCAACCTTCAAGATTAGTTAGTTTATTATATATTAATATATGCCAACAGAAACAGAGTGGCACTCACCACAGTTCCAACGACCCTTAGCTTGGAAGAATTTCTCATCGCGATTAACACAGGAAGGATGATAAGCTTTGGGGCAGTTCCTACAATTTTTTTATATTCAGTAAAGAAACATTAGGAAGAGTAATGCATTCCAAACATTTTTCAAGCACAATTATTTTTTAATTACAACTGCACTTACTTGCGGTCACACAACACAAGGTCTCCACCATCAAAGCAAATGAAACAAACATCCTCACCCTCAACCGGCATCTTAGTCTTCCGTGCTGGAGCTTTTGTTAAAATCTTAGAATTTTTTCCTCTCTTACGTTTCCCTCCACTAAGCTTCACAGACTCCACTGCATCAGTTTCTGTCTCCATTTCAGTGTCCGCAGCAGGAAACTCATCCTCTCCCACCATAGCTTCCTCATCTTCAACTTCATCTCCATCTTCATCTAACTGCAAATCATCTGATTCCGGAACCAATTCCCCCCTTTCAATTCTAGTCACCTCAGAATCTTTCCCAGTCTTCATCTCCTCTTCATCATCAAGCTTCAAAACAAACCCTGTTCCATCAATACTTTTCTCGGTTCCCGTCTTCATTGTCTCCTCCTCCAATGCCATGCCTTCGCCTGTATTAAGTAAATTACCACCATGTTCTAAACATTCCCCACTCCTCAACTGTTCAGCTAACTGCATATCATTCATTTGAGAGACAGACGTACTTCCTTCAACTTTTGCCTCCTCAGCCTCGCCTCTTTCAGTTTGCATTTCCTCTTGTTCATTTTCAAACTCAGTAACCAAAACAATTCGGTCAACTTTTGTCTCCAAATCTGCAGGCATTGCCAATGTTTCTTCCTCTACAGTCACGCCGACTTCAGCCACATCCATTACTTCAGCAATAGTCTCCATTCCATCATCATTTCCCATTCCTTGCTCCATCTCCACTTTCACATCTTCATCCTTACTGCACACTATATTCGCTTTTTCCTCGGCCTCTTTTTCAGTTTCCACCTTTTCTTTTCCATTATCAAAATCTGTAACAGACTCATTTCCATTTCCTTTTGTCTCCAAATCCTTCCCCATTGCCAACCTTTCCTCCTCCACAATCACCTTTTGAACCACGACATCCATTACTTCACTAACAGCCTCCATTCCACCATCCTTTTCCCTCTCCCCCTTCTCCGTCACGTCTTCAGCCATATTTACCATTACTTCACTAATAGTCTCCACCATTCCATCATTTTCCTTCACCTCATCCACCATCACCCTTTCAGCTACACTATCCATTACTTCACTAACAGTCCCTGTTCCACCATCATTTCCCCTTCCCTCCTCCATGTTCACCTCTTCAGCCAAATTAACCATTACTTGATTAACAGTCTCCGTACCGCCATCATTTCCCCTTGCTTCCTCCATCTCCACTTTCTCCTCCACTACCATATCATCGTCCTTAGCACACACTACTTCCACTTTTTCCTCAGCCTCACACACAACTTCAGCTTTAACATCATCCAATACTTCCATCTCCTTATCTTCCTCCACCGCAGCGCCACCGTCTTCCACCGCAGCGCCACCGTCTTCCACCGCACTCACCTCAACCCCAACTTTCCCGCCACCACCCACCGAACCCATTTCACTCACCTCACCTGCCACATCCCCCTTCCCCAAATTCCCAACTTCCTCACCACCAACTCCATAATCCTTTCCCTCAGTCGCCAAATTCCCCAAACCCTCGTCATCTTTCACAACCTCCAAATCATCATCAACAACACTCAGCGAATCATCAAATTTCCGAAAAGGGTCGGCGACAGAACCTCGTTCATCGGCAACTTTCAACTCTTGGACCTCTAACATGTTGTTTCCAATTTCAACAAGCGGAGATTTGATTTTATCTGATGAAGAACCCTCCTCATTCTCTTCCATAATAAATCAAAGTTCCTAAACCCTAAAATTTTGGGTATTTTTGTACAAAAAAATAAAGTTATTTTATCTGAGAAACGGTCTAGGTTTAGAAGGTGCAAACTGTGTCGAACAACCGAAGAAGAAGAAGAAGAGGAGGAGAGAATAGAGAGAGGGTAGAGTTTTGTGAAGATGCGTTTCTTCGGGTTAATGGGCTTCTGGAATGAACCAAACGGTTCGAGTCCGTTCGTAATTGACGGGTTGCTTTATTGTGATATGGGCTTCTTCGGGTCAATGGGCTTCAGTAAAGAGATAAAGGGACTCCAAGGTTTGAAACTTTGCACTTATCCCCCCACCCCCCAAAAAGAAAATTTGCAAAACCTCGTACTAAATACTAAAATGAAATAAGAATATAAAATAAAGATGTGTCGTGTTTTTTTTTATGAGAATATATAAATCGTTGTTGGGGATCACTGCCTCGTCGTTAAGCTCTAACAAGTGTATAATTTAAATTAATCGAGATAATTTAGATATTAATCTAAAAAGATTGAAAAAAATGTGTCATGTTTAAAATTTAATGCCTTTTTTTGCTCCATGAATGGAGTTGCTTGCAACTTTTCAAATAATTTACGTAGTATTCTTCTTTCTACGGTGAATATTTCATTTCTTTGTTTAAGAAATTTTTTTAATATGTTTATTTCTTCGATGTGGGTTTCCATAAACAAAATAGAAAAGTACAACGAGGATCATAACATAAATAAGAAAAATATTTATTAAGATTGGAAAAAATTAATACACATCATGTTTAAGATTCAAAAGGAATAAAAAATTTCCTTTCTGCTCAAAATAAAAGTCCTATTTTAGTTTATTTGTATAAGATTCTAAAATGTTCCTAAATTATGTTTATAAGTATTTTCATATTAGTAAAGATTATATTTTTTTTATATTATCAACTGATTTATAATTAAATTAATCAAATGCATACAAAATTTTATTCTTACAATATTGTATTGATGGCATTGCTAATACTTTGCCACAAAATAAATTCTCTCGACTATGACATATGTGAAACTGTTTTTATTTTTATTTCAATTTAGGTCGATTAAAATATATTGAAATTACTTTTGAGTCTAATCGAAAAGTATTCGTTATCATATAAGTCTTTTTGTAAAACCGTATTTATTAATACGCATATATAATAAATATACATGTGTGATTACGCATCCCTCTCTCTCGTACATTTATATGTATAGTAGGTTAGTAATATAAAATAAGAAAATAAAATAAAAAAGCGTTATGCATGATTTTGATGTTTAAAAATAAAACGATTTCAACTTCCTTGAAATAAATATATCTTTATAGAGAGATTAACGGACTTTTTTAGTACACATAACGTATTATGCATGTATATCCAAACTTATGGCATGTATTACACATACTGTCTAATGGTCGTATTATGACATGTTAAGGATAAGTACTAAGATGATTGTGTAAATGACATGCAAAGATTACCATATCAAGACTATCTCGTGGCAGTCATACTAAATTTGTCCGATGGATGTACCATGACATTCAACATTGTATAACATGTCAAGTTTATCTAATGTCTCGTGTTAAGATTTTCTGGTGACATGTCTACTTAATTCAACGATAATATTATATTGTTTACTTAATTTAATGATGATATTATGTCAAACTCATTTGTTGAGATACTCTAAATATACTAAAAAAAAGTTAATTAGTAAAAATATCTTACGATAATATCTAGTGACATGTTTATTTAATTCAACGATGATATCATATCGTGTACTTAATTCAACGATGTTATCATGTTGTGTACTTAATTTAATGATGATATTATGTCAAACTCATTTGTTGAGATACTTCAAATATACTAAAAAAAGCTAATTAGTAAAAATATCTTATATATAAAAAGAGAAAGATAAAATAAAATGAATTTGCACTAACTTTAAATGTCAATTAGATTTAGTTTCAAACTTTCAATTGACTAATAAATATATATAATTAAGTTAACTTAATTATTGGTTAAATTGGTCGAATTACAGTAGTTTACAAAGTAATAAAACGTCGGTATCTATTCCTTCTAATCAAATGATACTTATAAATTTAACTTCAAAAATCAAACGATAAATAGAGAGAGTACATAATATGTATTACGGAATATATAAGAACATTATCCAAACTTTTTGAAAAAATATACTCCGTATAAGTTGTATTATTTATGTACCTTGCACTCTCCGCAAAAGAGCTGCGAGTGGTTGGGGCTTTCTATAAACCCTAATTCAAACTTCAAATTCGCAAATTTCGAACTTCGTCGACTGCAAAAAGGTAAAGTTCTTATCTCATCTATATTATCTATGTACATATATTTGTATGTAATTGCATGTATATATGTAATCTGAAGAGAATATCATTTTGTAGTCAGAATTGTTTGCGTGTTTCGATCAACTTCATGTGAAAAATTTAAATTCATTTTTCAACGAATTATTTTGTGGAGATGATAAAATTAGGTTTTTGCAATCATGAAATCAATGGATAATTTGCTTGTCATGATTTGGTTATGTATATTGAAAATTGTGCAAGTAACTTGTGTGTTCTTTGTTTGATTTTTCTACATTGTGTTTGTGAGTGTAATGAATCTGGGTAGAACTCATCCCCAAAAGCTAGCTCATGAGGTGAGGCCAAATTCATTATAAATCACACAAAGTATCCCATACTACTCGATGTGTTACCATGCCCATACATAATAGTCCGGATCGTTACAGTGAGTTCTAAATGCATGGAAAGGAAGGAAATGGAGGAATTTTGTTCATGTTCCTTCCAGATGTTGGATATGATTGAGTTCCTGAAATGACTCAAATCGGATGGATGAGTTGTTGATTCCTTTTTTCTTCCCATATCTAACTGCCCTTCGGCGTATTGTATTATAATTAGTGACCAAGAATAACATACTGGTGATGGTGTTGTAATCAATTTCACTGTATGGTGTAAGGATTTTCATAGCAATCCTTATCTAGTGTAGTAAATGGAGTTGCGGGGTGTTAAGCTGTAAGCCGTGGTCCTTGTGTAGTTGTATAACTGGCGATTCTCTGTTTATAGATAGATCGGATTGTTTTGTTAATGTGTAAATACAGAAGTTGCACGTATTTTGTTTTCATGAGATCATTATTGAGATGTTTGAGTTACAGTTTGGCTTAATGAAAGACAATGTCGGCACTCAAAGCTAACCTTTTGTACCCCCTCTTTTTTACTATTTAGTTTATCCACCTAAAATTATGTCAACTACTCTTGTTGCAAATATAGGACTTTTCAATAAAAAACATCAATATTGTCAAATTGCCAAATATCAAATTGATGAAACTTGAGTCGGGAACTTATAACCGTGGTACTTTATGAGTTGTATTTCAGGTTGGAACAAAGAAATTCTTCTTAACACGCTTTTGGGAGGATAATTTGGTAGAATGCTCGATGGCTATGATTGTGGGAAAAGATATGGTAGGTGAATCTGGTTCTTCCGTTTCTGTCAATCACGTGGAGTCTAGGCACAACTCTGGTGAGCTTTCCCCTGAAGATATAACCTGGGCTGACTCCTTGCTGATCGATGATGCTGAAATATCTCAAACTAATTGGACTTCTATGATGGGTGCCTTAGCGGAGGCTCTTAGTTCCCACAGTGATCCACTCGACACTTTGACAACTGAGGGAGATGTTTTATCAGGTCTCGACACTAAGATGTCTCTAGCTAGTTTAGAGTCCAAGCCTTCCGAGAATTTGGATAATATTGTTCATGATTTTGAATCAATTCAAATTAACGAAGCATCAGAAAAGAACAATGATGAACATTTGATGGATGAGAAGATCAACACCTTGAAGCCGAGAACTAAGTATTCAAATGTCTTTCGTCCAACTTACAAGGAGGATGTTGTAGGTATTGATAATTCTGACCTTGACGCTGATGTTGATTCCATTTTTCCTGCACTTGAGGTTGAGCCAACTGCAGAGGATATCTTCAAGGTGTGGGATCTAAATATTCCTGTCGAGGAAGATGAACTTGCAAAGCAGTTGGAAAAGGCACTTCGGATTGATATTCGTGGAAATTTGGATCTGTCACTTGATGATCTTGCTACTGCCATTTCAGACCTGTCTTTGAGTGAAAAATCGGGCTAGACATGCCGTTAGACTGAATCATGCAAAACAAATCAAACAACCTCGTTTTATTATTTTCATGAATACATTAGTAGTTTACATGATTATCATGAAACTCGTTGAGTCGATGGCAATTGTAGTTTGTCGTTCATGTGGATTTATGGTTGCTGGATAAATTGTTCTTTTGGAGTGGACCTAAGTTTTGACCACGCCCTGCGGTTCCAGCTTGCTAGCTGCTCTTTGATTTCTTCCCTTATTTTTCTGTTATAGTGTTCTTTTTCAACTCATGTATATTGATGCAGCTTCTCTGATATATCACAGGATAATTGATAATAGTTAATGCACTTAGCAAAAAGGGGGGAAAAAGAAAATGGTTAATACGATGATTATGCGTACCTATAATTAATTATTTTGAGCATTACTTCAATTCTTAATTAGAGATGCATAATATTTTTATAAATGTGTAATCCATCCACCTCATCATATTTGTTGTTTTGTTATAAAGCAGACATATCAAGAACACAAATTATTGTGTAAATTTATATGAAATATAAAAAATATGCAAGTATTAGATAGTCTTATTGTCATGGAAGAAGATAAAATAAATTTCAAGTAATATATACCATTGACTTATTGAGTACGATTTAAAAGAATATGAATAATAATATTTATAATGGAACACAAAGACACTTTATAATATATTGAATAGGATAAATCTAGAAATCATTTATTCAATTTCATTGAATTGTTATCAAACAGATACAGTAGTCGATAATTAATGAGACCAACAGTCAAGTTAAGAGATTTTTAATTTTAATAGCATAATTTTTAAACTACAAAAGTTTAAAATCTTTGACATTGAAGTCGAAACAAATAAAATCTTAACTTTTGTGGCATATAAACTATGATTATTTTTTAGTCGTACTTTAAGCAACTCAAATAATGTTTGATTAATTAAATATTTAGTAGTGGAGCAATCTTTCATTTTTTTCCAGTTCAAAAGAAAGTTTTCCACTTTGACTGATCCTCTAATTATCTCCTTCATTTGTTGATCAATTTATACACCCTTTGCTAATTAATTAACAACACATAAGGAAAGATTTGGTTATAAATTAAGGAATTGGATAAATAGAAACGGAGGAGAGAGTAGAAAATTAAGGATATTTGGAGTAGAATGCTCTAGGGAATACATAGATTGCCTGGGGTCCAAATTTTGAAGTTGGACAAAACCTCTAGAATACATGCTACCAAAAGCTGCTATGAAGTTCTATGTGAAAGGCAAAGGGAAAAGAAAGTGAATTACGTGAGTTATTAGACAATTTGCAATTTTGGACTGAAAAAGAAACATCCTAGACTTTATTTCAAGAATAAAACCAAGTGCATATGTTACCTCTCAAAAGAAACTCAAGTAGTAGTCTTGGTCCCAATCTCAATCTCTCATAAGAAACAAAGGGAACCTTTCCATAACGTATAGTACCAAGTTCCAAAGAGGAGTAAAAAACACAGAATTGGAAGATAACAGCTGGAACATGTCAACAGAACTCTTAAGGGAAGGAACATAAAGTAGAAAATATGCAGAAAAATGCAAGAATATGATGATCTTTTTCGGAGTTGTAATGAGCAAGTAGATACTATTTCAGTAGGTTCAAGCTTTACATACACAGTTGCAATTATCAAATGACAGTAATGTGAAAGTGATATCAGAAAATAAAAGTTTCATTAAATGGTTTTATAAAATTTCTGAACCTCTACAATACTGAATAGAAAGTTAACCGAAGAACAAAATCTCAAATATATCTTTATCAAGTAGGCACAAGGAGCCAGTTTAACTGATTGAGTCTCATATGGTCAAGGAAAACAAGACCACTCTTGTGTATCTGCTCTACTTGTAACTTAGTGATCCTCAAATCATAGTCGTTTGGGTTTCTGTTACAACTTACAACTACGCAAAACCATTGCATTTACGGATACCAACTGCAGTTCCACCAACTCTAAACGGTGTTAGTATAGCAGTGCAAACATATTAAGTTCTGAAAATTTCGAACTTTTAGATCCAGAAGATGAGGTTCAGCCAACTTTCACCAAGACATGAATGTCTACATCAGTCATCATGTATTGGGCAAAGTTGGAGAAGAAATGCAATGTAGTGTTCAAGCCTGCAAAAAAGTAGGTTTGAAAGAGCTATCAACGACTATGACATAGTATTTTATAGAAAGAATACCAATTCTTGCAAAGAGTAACATTTTAATGCCATGTTACATTAAATTCAGCATCTAATTCTGATGGGCCTCATATAAAGTATTAAGTGTACCAAATATCAGCTTTATTTAATAATGTCAGTCAGATTTTTACTCGGCTTTAACAAAAGCTTGATTATTTATTTCAATGATATTTGTTTCTTAGTATTTTTCCCAGAAATTCATAATATATATTCGACATTATGTTAAGACCTTTTCTGGGTTTCGTTGTGGTTCAACATGGAGAAATCAATTTACAGTCTGCTCAATTTAATAGATAATGTACTCGTACATATTTACACTTAAATATTAGATGGCACCTCATTACAATTGAAAGAGAAATATACACACGCGTATGCGTGTGCCCCGGTTGCTTGGAGATTTTTATTTAATAATGTCAATGTCAGATTTTTACTCAGCTTTATTTGTAACAGATTACCTTGTCTTATTTCTTATGATATGGCCTAGGACTCTAGGAGTTAAATGGACTGAAGCTAGGTGGTGAAAATGATTGATTAGTTATTATCAATCATAAACTTATGAGCACTTCAAGAGAGCAAACCATACTGTAAAAAGATCAAGTAACAATGTAAATAGCCTGTTTTATCAACTTTATCGTTTAGCAAGTTCAATATACTCCGTATGTAAGTAACCAGCTTGGACAATGCTCAACAAACTCATACTAGTAACTAGGTATTTGCATGAAAGTGGATTCCATAGTTCCATGAGAAGACTAATTTTCTAAGCAAAGAGACTCCTGCAAGCTAAATTATACCTGGTGGGTCTTCCCCTTTATAAAGGTTTTATCTGTCCAACATGCATAAAGAAGCGAGTGAATCCAGTTCTTCTAGACTTAACGCATCAACCCATGATACTGACTTAGGCTCTGTTTAGTTCACGGAAATGTTTTTGGGAAATGTTTTCAGTCAGTTTCCAGTTTTTGGTGAGGCGAAAATGTTTCAAGCTAAACGTGAACAAATTCAGCTGCCCTCGAAAATCATTAAAAACATAATAATAGATTTTGGGAAACGATATAAAATCACTGACATAAAACAAATCATCATCCACTATAAGCGCCCACTGTAGACACCTCATTTTGATTTATTTATTTAGAATTATAGTTTAATAAATAAAGAATAAAATAAATAGATAAATAAATAAGTAAATAAGTAAATCTAGTAAAATTATATTATTATATTTATTATATTTATTATTATTATTATAATAATTACTGTTACTAGACTTATTAATATTATGGTTATTATTATTATTATTACTATTTTATTATTCTTGTTACTATCTATTACTATTAGAATTATTATTAATATTTATTATCATTTTGTGTTGCAGGTTTTATAATAAGCAAAGAGTCCAAAAAAGAATTCAAGCCCAATACAGAAAATGATGGGAAAAAGAATTCAAGAGACAAGGCCCAATGATGGGATTGTTACTCAAGCCCACAAGGAATGACTTGATGAAAAAGAAAGAAAAGATAGCCATTAGATCATAAGAAGAGCAAGGGTTGGAACAAAACCCTATTTTACTAATATATATGTATATGTAATGTCTTTCCAGATTTCAATCCAACACCGGAAAAGGACTTCTCTTGAAAGAATTTTCACAAAAATCATTTCCCAAAGAAAACATTCTTCTAAAAAATATTTACCAGAAAATTATTTCCTTAGAACAAGCGGAGCCTTAGATGTCTCTCTCCTATCCTCTCATACCTCGTCGAAAGTCAATCAGCTGATACACACGCGCACATCGAAGACTATAGCTTGCATTTCCCTTATGCTCAAAGAAGTCAATTGTGATTTCTTCTAAAAGCATAAGTCAGCAAAATCTCAATAAATCAAAGTAAGGCACACAAACATGCAGCAATCAGATACTTAGAAATTATATACGCAGTTTCTAATACAAAATTATTCCATCGGTTATTGAAGAGAATACCAAATAAGTGGGACTGGGATGATCCAGATTATGCAAGTTGCATAATATTAGCACTCGTCAATTAACCTTAGAACTATAATTTTGTTCTTTAAAGATTATTTTGAAAAAAAATTTATTGTAAAGAAGAAGTCATTATAAAAACCTCGGCCATATGTGAGTTATGGATCATTATCAGCAGCTCGATCCCTATTTACATTTCTTATACAGAAAAGTATACTCAGGAGTTTGAAAATTATGACTATCATCATGCGAAATAAGTAAATAAATACTGGGAGCAACGGACAGATATAATTATACCTCAATTACTTTTCAGGATCTCTCTTGTAGGATCCAACTGGAACCAGTCTTGCAGATTCATGATTATCGGCACTTAGTACATCCATTCCATGTTCCTTAAATATTAGAACATCACAAAATACTTGCAAAAGTTACTCTACTGTAATAGAATTATACTGTAAGTATACAATCAAGTGTTCCTAAAAGAAGGAAAATATAGGGAACTAACCACCACAACAGAGCAGGCAAAGGAACATAAATTAGAAACGCATACCTGGTTGTTTGAAGTTTGCCCATGTACATGATGAGGCCTGGCATTAAGATCAATTAAACTAGTGTCCATATTGTCTCCGCCATCATTGATGTTCTCAAGCATCGGAACAGGAGAAACCCTTTGATTTTGCTGGTTTTCTGCTCTATGATTTTGCTGTTGCTCCACCCTGTAATTTTGTTGGTTTTGTATCCTGTTATTTTGCTGGTTTTCTCGGGTCACAAACTTAAATGGATAATTTGAATCCTTCCTTGACTCAGCTGGATCAGCAGGTTGTCCTGGCTCATCAAAACTACCAGTTTTGTCCCCAGGAAACTACCAAATAAAATAAAAACAGCCAGAGTTTACTTAAGTACACTTTGCATAACAGTAACATTAGTTAGCATAAATTTATTGCTATAAATGATAAACCTCGACTCTCTGCCTCAACATGAGGTATCTTCCATGTTTTCTTTTACCCCCAACATGAACAATCATATCACATTGCAAGCAAAGAGAACTTCCATCAATCTCACAATAAAAGAAAGCTGCGTAAAAGTTTTTAATGAATAATTAAACTTCAAAGCATGTAAAATATAAGGAAATAGACTAAAACAAAATATACCAGCATACCAGGTGCATTTTCACATATGTCACACCGCGGTACTTCACTGGGGTCAGCAAGTCCTACTCTTACATGTCGGCTAGCAAGCTTGTTGCACATATGTACCTGTGACGGAAATTACGCAGGTTATTAATTATTTAATAAATTGCGCAAGTCCGTATAAGAACCTAACTATATAAAGAGAAAAGAAAACGTGTGATATAACATTCTTTGGACATGTTTCATATTTGTGCATAACTACTAAGAATACTAGCACTCGAATGCTCCAATTCAAGGAATATAAAAAGAATTTTCAAGTGAAAGAAATTATAAGACTGTTCACCTGATAAACAACATATGACATTTCAATTTGACAGTTTGTGACATAAACTTATTCAAATTTCGACTGTTTATTTTTTATTTTTCTTCTCTTACTATGATTTTTTTTGGTTAAATTCTTAAGGTTTTTTAACAAACATGGCACCAAATATTTTTCAGTAAACACCGAATTTTCTCAATTTTTATTCTAGGATAAAAAGTCGATATTGAAGACCGGATCAAAATGCATCCTAACAGTAATAAAATATAATGAATATGAACAAAATAAATCAATCCAGTGGTTTTTATAGTCTTTAATGCTATAGATATACAATGGTTGCTATTTCGGATTTTTGGTTTTTAAATGCAACGTGTTTAACCCTGAGACTAAAGTAAGTATTCTGTAGAAGTAACCGTAACACAGTCGAGCTAAAACTTTCCAAGAGAAAATGAGTATAAGTTAAATAAGGAGATACAAATTACGAATATGAATGAGCAAGGACTGAATTTGAAATGGGAGATGGTTTCCTTAGAAATAGACAGTCAATAGGAATTTAAGATAATTTAGCGTAAAATGGAAAACCATTAATTGCAAAAAACTTAAAAGAGAGGATGATCCAACCTTAGGGCGGAAGGAATACACTCCGGTGATTGGAAAGTAAATACCAATAAACTCATAAACTTATGAACAGTAATCCTCATCATATGAAAATGCCATGAAGAACATATTATACCTACTTGTAGCTATCCAAATTGGAATTCACTAAAAAAACCCATTAAATTAATTTGTTCAATCTATTAGATAGAAAATTCTCATACAAATGGATTCGACAAAAGTTGACTATTATGTTCAGAGAAAGATGAACCGCCAACAAAATAACATCCTAGGAAATATTTTTCCCCCTTTGTGTAATTAAATACAAAATCATCAAATCCGATATAAGATTTTATCTTATAATAACATAACACAAGAACACCATGTTACGTGGAAAATACTCAAAAGGGGAAAACTGCGGTAACTCCAACTGTCTATTATATCAGTTATAATGGGTTTGATACAAGAATACTCTCAAGGTTTACAACCTAAACTTAAACTACCATAATAAACCAAGGAAGCACAAAGATATCTTAGTTAGATTGTTAATCTTAATTAGATTGAAATATTTAATTACTCCACCACCCTTTGATGATGCATATCAAACAAACAAATCAAGTCACACCCTTGTCATAGATCTCTGGATGCAAGAAACTACTCTTCTTTTTTTCGTAGCTTCCACTCACAACCTCTTATTCCTTATATGGTTCCCCCATCACACTCACAAGATGTGGCTCTCCTTCTCTTGACAAATCTGCCTTGTTGTCAAGATATCTCAAGCCTGACCTCAATTAAAGACAGTACAAGCCTTATTTATAATGCTCCATCCAACTTCCATTTCCTAGGCAAAATATTAATTGCTTTTACTTCTACTTTTCAGCTTAATCTTATGCCTAAGCTACTTCAGCTTAATCTTATGCTTACAATCCATACCTAAGTAAATATCCTAACTCCCCTTGAGATTAACCTACTTTGAATATTAACATTATTACCTACTATTTCCTCTAAAAATTCAGAATAATTAACATATAATAAAAATAAAACTAGATCCATCTTATAAATTCTTAAATAGATTCAACTCCAATCCGTCTTTTAAATTGAAAAAATGCACAACAAATAACTAAAAACACGCAGAGCACAAAAAGCATGTGTGTTTGTAACGAATTGAACATACTTTTTCGTCGCAAGAGCGACAAAGAGCAGCTTCGTCTGCGGCACAGAAGAGGATCGCAGCCGCACTCTCGCATACGTCACAAAGTGTTCGCATAATTCCAAGTTCAATCTCTACCGTACTCTCTCTCTCTCTCTCTCTCTCTATATATATATATGTAAGTAGAATTATATATGTACGAAAAAGTTCTAGAAATTTCTATGTATACTTTAGTCTATATACCATTCTCCGCCGGGTTGTAACCATGATTCGCCGGCCGATCAACGGCGGAGAAAGAAAAGTTGCCGGAGAGAAACTAAAAGAGAGAGTTTGGGGAAGCTCGTAAAAAGGAAGAGAGCTGGTAAAGAAAGGAAAAAGGAGAAGGCGAATAATACCGGATGTTATATCGTAGGAACAGAGAACGTGTGAGAATGAGAGAGAGAAAGAGAGAGAGAGAGAGAGAGAGAGAGAGAGAGAGATTAAAATTTTAAACTTTAAAATGTTGATAAGCTTTAAAGCGCAATTGACAAAATAAAAACATTTTTGCATAAGTGTAATATTGTAAGGTTTTGGAATTATGAGATAAATAGAATAAAACAAGTTTCGATTTACGAAAATAAATTAAAATTCAACAAATCAGACAAATAGAATTTAAGTAAGACTTTACTCATTCGATTTAATTCATGATGAATTTGATTACGTTAATTCTATACTTAAAATATTATAATATATATTAAAAAATTCAAATTTAGATGTGTCTTAACAATTCATTTAATTATTATTATATATTTTAATTTATTTTAAAAGTGTGGTTGTGTGCAAAATTAATTATGGCACATCTTATTTTTATAAAAATGACATAACAAATATACATTAGTAATTTATGAGTAACTCAAAAATCTATTAAAATATAATTTGAGTATTAAAATTTATCTAATCAATTACTCGAATTTGAATTCAAATATTAATAAATTAATTGAAATATGATTACACTAGTATCAGTTCACACAGTTGACTCATTTACACTGTAGTATGAAATAATTACCACTGGTGTATATAAATTTCTACAGCGCTACTCTCGTATGAATATTCAAAAAAAAAACCATTGTTATTATCAAAAATATAAAAATAAGCATTTAACAAAAAAAAAACAAAATTTATTGGAACAAATTAATTTCAATAAAAGTATTTATTTATTTATTATTATTATTATTTTGCTTTAGTGGCCGTATAATTGCTAATGTAAGATTATCTGATCTTCAGTCAATGCAAGTATTAAAATTTTGAATCGAGGAAAAAAGTCTATTGTTTGTGTGTCCATCCTTGATTACGAAATTTATATTGATTTTATACACATCATAAAGATGTTGGACCATCTAAATAATTATAATGACATCAAAATTTTTATTTTGATAACATCAATCATACTTACCATTATCTTGATTAAAATTCGAATCTTATAAAATTAATCTCTTTAAATAACTCATAGTCAATGAAAATTTATTTTATTTTGTTTTGGTCCCACATGTGAATTATTCTACTAATCTAGACCAAAAATACAACGAATAGCATTTTTTATATTGTAGAAATCATAAAATACTAAAACAAATAAAGAATTTTAACACATGTTCGCTAGCAATATTTATTTCATAGATTAAAAAAAAAAAGAAAACATATTTATTTCATCACATAATACTTTCATTTATAAAATTTTGTGAGTAGGTAGGAAGAAAGTGTAACCGGTGACATGAACATGGCTACTCCGTTCATTTCTGTTTCGACCCAGTTCCACTTCCGTGCTCCAATCTTGCTACTTCCTCATTTTCCCCTTTTCTTAATTATCTTTTTAGTTTTTTCTTTCTTTTAAAGTTATGTTTTTTTTAATTTTTTATAAAAAATTTTACAGTTATATAGAGTTTGCTGTCCGGAATTTCATTACTTGATAGTGTTACTTTTTATGTAACTTGTGTTTCAAACTTTTTTTATTCAAAAAATAATCGTAATTATCTCGGACATCAGATTTTTTAATGTATACTATAGTTTCTTGTTTTGTTACTTTGAGGATAATTTTATATCCCAAGTTTAGACGTTTTACCGTATTAATTATATCTCATATTTTTAAGTTTAGTAATTAATTATATACCTTGTACAAATAAAGAATATTTTTTGTTACAAAAAGTTTCTCTAAAATCTATATACTCACTTATTCAATCATTAATAATCACATACAAATAATTTTACTTACTTTTTAAAAAAAAATAGTCGATTACTAAGAGCATATACCCTCTACAGATAAAGAGTATTATCTGTTATATCATTGTCATAGATATGAATATTACATATGTTTTCCCTATCCTAATGAAGATAAAATAAAGATAAAAAGATACATATACGAAGCTCCACCGCACTAAATGCTTAATGAATTTAAAATTTTCAAAAATAAAAAAATTAAGTCCTCTTATGTCATTATATCAACACTCCAACGGTTATTATTGTCATATGTAAGTATAGATGATTGAGTCGTGAATCGATTGAATTATTAAATTACACAATTTAATAATAACAACAACAATAACAAGAAGAGGGAAATGAGAAAAAATGAACAACAGAACAGACCATCTCAAAAAATGGATTTTAATAAATTTTATGATTTTTGTATTGATTCTGAAACATCCAACTATACACATAGAAATAACATTAAATAAGTTGAAAAAAATATAATTTCGTCAAGTTACTTTAACATGTACAATAGCCTTTATAATCATTGAAATATTTTCAAGATTAATAATTTTATATAATTTTGTATCATTACAAATATCATTTTACACATCAGTAATATATATATCATGAAATTTTTTATGTTTTTAGGTACTTTGTCTATTCATAAAATTGATTTTATAGTTTATCACCAATGAGTTGTTAAAATAATAGTCGATTATCTTTAAAAAATTTTAAAATATTATTTATTAATATTCGAACGTCCATCACTTCTCTCATATAATAATTAAGTAGTCACTTGACTAAATTCACACTTTTCATTACAAAATGTGGGAGCTTATTTTCTAATAATAATAACAATGGAGTAATAATAATAATAATTACTTAGGTTGGGGGTTTCGAGAAGGCGTGTTTGGGAGAGTGGCGTAAACATTTGGAGAAGGGCAGAGGAGAGGGAGGAACCACAAAACAAAAGCCAAAAAAGGCAAAAAAGACAGATGTTCGGCTTGCAGCCGAGGGCGGAAAAGTCGAGGATTTTGTGTATCGGCTTCTGTGATTCACCCCACTTAATTCACAGCCACAAACATTTTTCTTTTAATAAAATAAAATAAAGTTTTTAATTAAAATAATGTATATGGTTAAAACTAGAATTGAAAGTGACTATTAAACCAATGTTGTCCACCAATTTAACATCTGTCATGGCCCATTTTCTATTTCAGGTCTTTCTCCACATCCATTTTATATTTTTCTTTATAGGCTTACGTAAATACAAATCGATGTTTCTCCTTGTCTTTCTCTATTTTTATACACCCGAGCAATGCTATATTATTATTAAAGAAAAAGCACACTCAATAAAAAGTGTATTAATTTTATATTTAATTATTCAAGAATTTAATATTACCTTTCTAAATTTATGAAATCAATGACATAAAAACAAATTAGTATTTAATGTAAAGGTAATTTAGGAAATAAAATTATTAATATTTTATTAGAATTTACAAGTAATATGTAAAAGAAAATATTTTTCTATCTCTAAAAGCACATGTAAATATGAATGGATTGAGTACTATATACATTATTTTAGTGTATTATATAGTTAAAAGTAAATTTATCTTTGTATGTAAAAATAAAATTTTAAAGAAAAAAGAGAGCTACACGATCTATCACTTTTGGATACTTAATTTTACCATCTTGAAAAATCGAATATCCAATACATGAAAGCATGCTTTAAAAAGAAATAGCAATAATAATATACGCACATCTACTTATAAATTAACAAAAGATAAACTGAAATACCAAAAAATAAAAAAACGTAACATAATCATTTTAACAAAAAAATAACAAAATCTATCTGTGCTAAAAACATAGTAACAACAATAAAGATGATAACACAACGTAACAGAGCGGATATAGTATATAGATGGTGTGTGCAAATGAGAACATCAAGATGTGTATTGATTTAATGGTAATCTTGTATATTTTATGTATAAAGGTGTTAAAGCTCGAAACTTCATAGCAATAATATCGGTTTTTCTTTTTTTGTCTCTTAAAAATAAGGGTGAATAAGTTCTTTGAGTGACTCATATTAAAACCTAAATTTGAATGACTCATTATTCTTTAGTTTAAAATTATAGTTTTCTTTTATGATTATATTCTTTGTTTTAACATAAAATAAAATTTTCTTTGGAAGAAAAAAGATTTTAAGAACGTTATTACTGAACCCCATTTAAATTTGTGCACACACGAAACTTAAATTCTAGTTCCGCCACTAACGCAACATAAGTGACATATAATAAAGTTATGAAAATTTACATTGATATAGAAAGGGGAGCCGACTCCTTTTAATGAATTGTCTCTCATATATATATATATATTTTCTAATTTTAGAAAATAAAATATTTGGACGTCCCTACTACATGATAAACTAGCGACAGTATCGGTCTTCATATTGTACCCTTCACTCCTCGCATTTGTAAGGAGAGCTACAAAGTTTAATTCGTAATTTTATAAATCTTTTTTTTTATACTATTTAAAAGTTGACTGACTTTATAAAAGAGGGAGAGTACAAGTAAGAAGTTAGGCAAGAGATGGGATTTGAATGTAAAGCAAATAACGAATATACTAATCAGTCTATTGGACTGTAATCTTATCCTAATTTGTACAACATTTATCTACTGAGCCTAAAAATGGGTCCACTGTTGTAAAATGTGATTCATTTGATTACATTAGTATTTCTTAAGGTTGCCTAAAGGGTGATGATTTTATTTTATTTTTTTGAAGGAAAACATTGAGATGTTCTTTTATTTTAAAGTCAAGGTAAGTTATAGATCTTAAGAGATTACTAATAGCGCTCATTAACTTTCCTAAGATGTGGTATTTTAAAATCATTAAAAAACTTAACTAGATTAACTTTCCTAAGAATGGTATTTTAAAATCATTAAAAAACTGAACTAAAACACTTGACAATTAAAAACAAGTGAAACGGTGGGTAAAATACTCATTTTGTTCTAAAATAAAATTATATTGCATTCTTTTTTTTATTATTGTAATTTTATGTTTTTTAAAATTTTACATTAATTTTTTTATCTTATTATTAATTGAAAATTTATAAAAAAATCAGTCAAAATTTTTTTTCATTTAAAGATGTAATTCTTAATTAAAAAAATATAATATTAATATTCATAAAAATTTAAATGTTACTATCTCTTTGGAACACAGGGAGTACCTATTATGGGTTAGGCTTGTTTTGAATATTCTGGGTTAGGCTCGTTTGGGGGCCTTTTCTTTGAATATTAGTACCTATCAGATCAAATTGGCTCAAATGGCAGATACTACTGTTTGGATGATGAAAAATGGGTAAATCTTGGTCGATGCGATGCGAAGTTCAAAATTTTTTAAAACTTCTGTATTTTAAAATAATTCCTCATAAGTGTATTTTTTTTTCCTGTAAATTACTATTTATAAGTTATTAATTTTTAGTATATTTTTAATGTACTTTATAAGTTACTGTTTTTAAGTTATTATATCTGTAAAAATACATTTATAAATAATACACGTATAGAGCATAAAATTTTAAAAAATTTTGGATCTCACAGTAAACCGGAGTAATTATCCCATGAAAAATTGGATAGTCAATCCAACTGAAGATCGAAGAGAAACACTTCCATTTCTTCAAAAGAATTATGTTTGCATATATATATTTTTATATATTTGTATGGTTACATTTATAAATTAGTTTTGTTTTCTGGTTTCAACTCCTCTATATTAATGGAGGACAATCAGGCAATAGAATAAACATAACCTTAAATATAATACACAGAATTCAGTCAACCATAATGCTTGTTGAGCATAAAGGCAACGTACCAAAAATTGATAAGCAGAAAATTCATCTCTGCCCTTGAATTATACTCATTCCATTTTAAAATAAAAGATACATTTTGATTTACATAAAATATATTTATAAAATTTTATAATTCAAAATTAGAGTGAAATTTTATATTTAAATTTTTTTTAAGTGAAATATCATAAAATATACAAAAAACGCTCTTAAATACATAATTTTATACTGTGATATTTTTATAAATTTATATTACAAATGATTTCAAGATTTACAAATAATATAGTATTAAAAAAGAAATATATTTCAAATTTTGAAACAAAAAAAGTAACTCTTTATTGTTAAGACATTATCAGATTTTCATGGGACATTATACTAAACAGAAACTTGAACGTGCGGTAACTTAATATACCAAATTCCAAATTGCAACCATAACAGATGAAGCAGAACCAACGGGCGGAGAAGACCATACAGATCAAGGGCAAACAATAGCGGTGTGATTCGATTATTGTTTTTTAAATATAATGCTTCAAGATTGTTAAAGCTTTAAATAAATAATTGTAGAACAATTATGAGATGATATAAAGTATATTTTGGATTTACTTGAATTATTACACTAAAATATCAAGTTTGGAATAATAAGTTTGGTGTCCTGACAAAAATAAATTTATACATACCATTGCGACTAAGTTATTAAACTCAACATACACCAATTTCTATTAGAATTTTATATTAGTTCGTATACCTTCAATTTTTTATCCACATATAATATTAATTAATAAAGTATAATTAATATTTATCTAATTATTATTATTAATATATTTTGAATATAATATCTAACGACCATGTACAAATTTTATAAGGTTTTGGACACAATCAAAACACACACTTTTGTCATGGTAAGATGAAGGATTGATTCAGGGCACGCGACCAAAAACTCAACCAGAAGCTCAACATTTCCTTTCTCCGCGACATAATGTAAAGGAGTAACGCCTTCCTTTCCTTGTACGAGCCTCACATGATCTTTCTGCAGAGCAAGATGAATCCGTTTGGATTTAGCTTCTTGCAAATAATGGATTCAGCATCATTACTTCAATTGCAAAATTAGTGTCGATGAAAGGCACTTCGTCGACGTGCCTTTCATCGACACGTTCCAAGATTCTTGGATCATGTTGAATTAGGTGGTGGAAGGCTTTGATATTCCCCACCCGAGCAACTTCGTTCAATCCATTATCCATATTCTGAGGTTCGGCCATATTGTGAGGCATGGATGAAAGTTTTGTGATGGTTGAGAGTGTTGATTTTCTTGTGATTGTGCTGGTTATATTTGGTGATCAGAACTTGTTGGTATAGACTAAGTACTCATTTATTATGGTAACTCCAAATATGCATTTTCACTCAGTAGTTTAAATAGTATGCATTAATCAAGTAATTACAAAATCGTAGCATATGTTACTAACATTTATTCTATATATATAATATTTGAAGAATTTCAGTAGTTATCTATAAATGGTAACTAAGAATTGGTCAATCTGCCATATTGTTCACCTCACTTCTATGTATCTAATACTCAAACCGGCCTTTCGGCTGTATCAGAGTCTTGGGCCACCTTTCCTTAACAAGAGAAAGAGGCTTGATGTTTTTGTTATGTTGTGTCTATATAGATTCCATTTCTATTCCAATTATATAAATTAAGGAGACATTATTTTTACAGAAGTTTGATATTTTTATATGTAGATTTTACATTTTGTTTATTTTACATTTATACCATATGTATTAACTCTTTTATTAGTCATTTTACAATATGTAATTTTACATTTTTGTATTCTATTCTAGCCATGATTTCAGAATTGGCAGATCGACAAATTGGCCTTATATACTTGTGTATCTATATCACCTTTGGCTTTTGATCAGATTAGTGGACAAATTGGCCTTACAATTTTTTTTTTTGTGTGTGGAGATTTTGATGCTGTGACACCAGGTGAGTAGTGACCCTTTGTTATGTACTTATGAGTTATACTCGCTCTTTCAAAATTTTTTTTTTACATTTCAAATAGTTATGTAGTACGTTTATAAATTTTATGATTCAATTTTGATTGACATTGATCGTAAAACGATTAAAACCACAAACTATATACAAAATTTAAACAAAGAACAATGTTTGTTACAAGAAAATCCAATGGAAATTACCGCAAAATTTGTACTTTAGGATTTCGTGAAGTAGTATAAACAAAATAACATGTAACTGAAGGGGGAGAGTACCTCTAAAGTTTTATCATAGACATAAGAATAAACACCTGTATATAGCTATAACAGCAAACTGTCACTTCTAACTTCTTTCCAATACCGTAGAAGAGATAAATTACTGATAGTACGACCCAATTATCCTTTATGAAATTAGCACAACTTATTTGAAAAACAGTAATATATATCCTCTTTTAATTATTACCATACAATATATTTTCGGACCAATTATAATAAATTATTATGATATGTAAATGACTAAATTACAATAATCTCCGTATTCATTATGCATGAACACAAGTAAGAATACATGCTACGTTGAAATTAATATTCTCGAGCTGCTAATTCTTGCACTGAGGAAAAGTATGAATTTTTTAAAAAATAATTGGAACTACTAGAATAGTGCATGTAGAGTACTGCCAGTGGCGGACACATGATTTTGACGATGGGGGTCAAAAAAATTTAAGTACAGAATAAAAATATATTTATTAATATTAAAAGTTACAAAAGATTTATAACACTCCTCTACACTTCTTCATATTTTGAAACCGTTGAATGATAGTTTCATCATCAATGGTGTTAAAGATGTTTCTCTCAATATATGTCACCAAATAATCGTTCAATCAATCACCTCTCCTCTGATTACTTAAATAAGTTTTGATAAAATTCATAGTAGAAAAAACTCTTTCCACACTAACAATTATTACAAGAAGAATTAGTGTCAACTTCAAAAACAAATACACAAGTGGATAGATTAAATGTTTTCTTGTATCGACTATTTTCTTAGCAAGTTCTCTAACTCCAATAAGTTCTAAAAATTTGATATTATAACTTGCATTTATAAAATAACTTTCAAGTTGATTATTTAGCTCCAAAAATTCAATTGAAAAAAAGTCATGTGGATAGAATTTTGTAAATTGTATCAACTTTTTTTTATCAAATGCAAAAAATATATTGTTTAGATTAAGACACGACTCGTACAAAAACATCTCTTTTTTCGCCTAAAAGGAGTCTAATTAATGTGGACTTTTGTCTATAAAAGTGGGGCACACCATATACTATATACATTATTAAAAAAAAATAAAATTGAGCAGGGCCAAGGCCCCTAGAGCTATATTGCGTTCGCCTCTGAGTGCTGCTAAGGCAAGTCAATGCCTTCTCATTATTTTGACTCGATTAATGCCAATTTCTTGACTTCTTTTTTTCGTTTTATTTGGTTGTTTTGTTTTGTTTTTTTTTCTTTTGTGTGCGTGTGTGTGTGTTTGCAGCACTAATAGCAATAAAATTCATAAACCTACAAGATATGGTTAAATATCTATTAAGTAACATAACTAATACTCCCATATATAGTTTCATAAAAACGAGTTATAAAATTGAGATGACAAGTTTTGGATGATGTTAAAAATTGAAATTTGAATGTGTTAATATTATGGCTTCTCAACACCCTTAACTCGAGACATGTGATGCAGAAGACATTGTCCCAAGAAAATAAAAGAAATGGAAAAAATAAGGGAACTAGGGAATCTATAGCCATGCAATTTTCTATTTTAGTTTTATACTTGCACACACGTCACTTGTGGATGTTTATTTTACATTTCTTTCTACGATTTTTATTATAATATATATAGAAAAGAGATGCTGTGACAACATGAGATTCCATATAAGCCTAGGGTGTCAAGTATTCCCCCACCCATATAATCTTTGGTTCGCTGGAGATACCTTTATTTTCCTTAAAATCCAGGTATATCCTATTCTTTAATACCAACTGACCGTTAACAATTTTTCTTCGCATTAAATGCATGCCCCATTGTACATGTTTCTTGAAACCCTAGACTAAATATTTTTAACCTAAAATTTATAGGCACGACAACAACCATTGAAGTAATCAACTACATATTCTCAGTTCTGCCATACTGTGAGGCATGGCCGGATCAAAGTTTTGTGATGGTTGAGAGTTGATATATAGAAATTTTGCTGAAATAATGTCCTAATTTGTATTCTAAATTTCACAATCTAATAGAAATAAAATGAACAGTAGGATATGCTGATTTTTTTCTTTTTCTTTTTTCTTTTAACTATTGATGTCAGTATTGAGGCATGAATATATATGACAATGGAACAGATATGAGACGGGAAAGTCGTTCTCAAACTCTACTCATTAAAAATATATAGTCCCCCAGACATACTCTGCCTTGTTACCTCAAATTATATGTTTAAAATTTAATTTGTTTATTTTTTTCCTTTTTTAAACTATTTTTCTCTTATAAAATATTTTAAAATTATTATAAAATATGTTTTATATATAAGTGAGTTGAGATTGAGCTTAGATGAGGTGAGAGGGTAAATTCATACTCTACCCTAATCCTATAGAATTCAAATAATCGGATTATATTAGGGTTGAAGTTGAGCAGAGTAGTAACTGAATGAGATTGAAATTGAAATCTCTAGGCATGAAGGTACTCTGATTATTGGAACACTTAGAAAGTTTGAAGAGACTAAGAACACCGAACAAATAGAAACATTTTTTTGACACTGCGACACTAGGTGTGTACTGACCCTTTGATATACTTATATATAACTTTCTCCCTCCATTCAAAAAAATAAATTTCACATTTCAAAAAGTTAGCGCTAAACACTTGTACGAAAATTTATGATTTAATTTAGATTGATTTTGATCATAAAACGATACAAATTACAATTTATGTATAAATTCAATTCCTACAAAGAATAATGTTCATTACAAAGGAGATGACAAACTTTGGATCTATATTAATTACCTGAAAGCTTATATATGTCAAAGACTTTCTGTGAAATTGGCTAGATTATAGAACTGGAGTTGTGTTAATGAATGTGGCAATGCATGGAAGACTGATGGATTCTCTATCCTACCAAACAAGATGACACAGCTGAGACGCTGACAAAATGAAAGAGGTTCCAGTACTGGCAGACGAAGATCACTAAAACCCATATCGATATCAAGTGTGCCAAGGTTTACTAAATTCAAGATTGAGTTGAGAGTGAGTAGACTTGTTTCCCCATCTGTACAAGATATACAGAGTTGTCGAATGTTAATCAACTTGCTTGTGTCTAGCTCCATCCATTGACCACAACTTATCCTTGAGATGGATATAAAATCACATGTCTCAACTCTTTCAACTCACATATCTCTTTGGGGAATATGTATCTACTACCATAGGTAGCAAACAAACTTTGCAGTTTTTTGAGCTTGCCTATGGTTGGGGGAATATACGAGGCATTGGAGTTGGTCAACTGCATTAAGCCTAAGAACTTCAGAGATACCAATTTCCCTATTTCATTCGCGATGGTGTTTGACGACGATATTACCCCACTCAAATCTAGGACTTTTACATTTTTAAATGCAGTAAACATCAATTTCACCTGCTCTACTCCAAACTGTTCACTCTCTGCCATCATAATGCATATTATTAACGAACTCAACTTTAAATAATGTGAATTAGTTCCAAGTTTCAGGTATTTACCGAGCTGACATTGAATGACGTGCCGTAGTTGTCGGAAGAAACGGGGATCTGGATTTTTACTTGGATCAAAAATACCCAAGAAGTTCTCCTCCATGGCCTTCTTTATGGCAAGATCACGAAGAAGATCATGGACGCGACAATCGAGAATTTCTCCACCAACAAACATGGAGTGTATTTGTATCAAATTGCAGTCGATAGGCCCATTCAAGTAATCCTCAGCTACATCTTCCATAACTATATCTCCTTCTCCAGGTTCTGCTATGAATTCCTCTGCAACCCATAACTTGATCAGCTTATCAGCATCAATTAAACAGTCTTCAGGAAATAATCCAAGGTAGAGAAAACATTGTTTCATCTCAAAAGGTAACTCATCATAACTCAAGCTCAGCAACTGTGTAATCTCAATCTCTTTGGCGTTCCACAACTGCCCCAAGATCTGATCCCTTACCTTTAACCACTCTCCGAAACCCTTCTTGCGTAAAAGTATCCCACCCAATACAATGACGGCAAGTGGTAAACCATGACATTTTTCCACCATTTGCCTTGCTAATTTTTCTAAATTTGGAGAAAGGAAAGTACAACTCTTACCAGCTGCTACTGATTCTGCTGCGTTACGATCATCCACACAACATGCTTTCTTGTGAAACAGTTCCCAGCTTTCGTCTGAGCTCAAGAAACGGAGTTTGTGGACAAAGCCCTGGTCATCTGCTCGCTTAGCAACATCTTTGTTTCGGGTAGTTATGATGACTCTGCTTCCGTTGTCATTGTCCGGGAAAGCTCTCTTCAGGCTTTCCCAAGCATTAACATCCCATACATCATCGATCACAGAAAAATACCGATCATTTTTTCAATAAATCATACAAATGTCGTTCCAAGTCGACCTCAGTCATCTGCTCCAGAAAAGGAAGGTATTCTAGAGTCAGTTGCTCCTTCTTAAAAGACTTTATGATCGTCTGGAGAAGGTCTTTGACGCTATACTCTTGGGAGACGCAGACCCATCCACGACGTGGGAAGTGACTACTCACACAGCTTGAATTGTACAGCTTTCTTGCAAGTGTGGTCTTTCCCAGGCCTCCCATGCCATGAATAGAAATAACAATGAGGCTTGGATTACCCACCTTGACAAGTTCATCCAACAATTTCTTGACGACATCCTCAAAACCAACAAAGAGTTTTTCATTTTTGAAAGAGACCGTTCTTCTCAGTGTTTTCTTCTTCATCTGCTGATCGTCTAGACTAGACGTTCCTTGGTGGCATATGCTGTAAGTATCTCGCCCCCTGTTGATGTCGTCAACCTTTTTCTTGAGTGATTCGATCTCCTTGGCAATATCATAGAGACGAGCTTGTTTTGTGCAACAGCTAACATAACTCCTCAGCGGATCTCTGATCCTCATTCCATGACTTGGACGTACTGCTACTGCTACTTCAAATCCCTCTTTGCCTTCTTTAGCATCGAAATTGTAGCGATCCAAAATTGTGGCAGCTTCATTAGCAACATCCCGAACATCGTCCAGCCATTTTCGGACTTGTATGTTCGTGTGCTGCTTAGTTCCAGCATCTCATAGAAAGAGTTTAATGTAGCTCAGTTCTTCTTCGAGCCAAGTGGCATTGTCTTTCACTTCTTTCCTAATATTAACTTTTTCAATAAGAAAGTCACCAAGTTTCTGCACTGCATAGCATACAATTGCATCAACCATTCTTCACTTAATTCCCTCTCCTGAATTTGGAAGCAGATTAAATTAAACACAGGAAAGTGTATATGAATGGCTTTTGCAGATGAATTAAAGCAATATGACCAGACTATGCACATTAATGGAGTTTACATGCTTTTCATTGTATCAAGATTCCCCGATGAAAAAAAAAAATTGCAAACAGCTAAGCAACTTTTAAATAATGACAAATCGACAATTACAATTAAGGCATGTTAAAATTGTTGAGGATGGATTCAAAGTTTGACCTAATAAAATGTTAGTGATTTAGTTGTTGAAGTTGTTCTTGATTTTTTGCTAATTTGTTGATCATATGAATTTGTTAAGTTGTTATATGTAAGGCATATATAAAGGCATGCCAGGTGGTTGAATAAATATATCAGTTTCTACCTTTACAAAGTTTCTTTAATTCTTAAGCATAAAGTCTATTTTGTTTATTTTTTTTCTTATTCCCTAAACCCAACATTGTGATATCAGAGCCAGGTTATTTTGTAACTGGGCTTTAAGTTATAACAACTAATGGTAATGTTGTGAGTATTTCGCAATCTTCAATTCTAGTCTTCAAGGGTGAGAACTATAAGTTCTGAAGCATCAAAATGAAGACCTTGTTCAAGTCTCAGGAGTTGTGGGATTTGGTTGAGAGGAGGTATGTTGAATTGGATGAAGAGGGCAAGTTGAAGGAGAACAAGAAGAAAGACTTAAATGCATTATTTTTCATGTATCAAGCAGTTTATGAGTCGATATTTTTCATGTAGCTGCAAATACTACCAAAGAAACATGGATGATCTTGCAGACGGCGTTCCAAGGCTTTTCCAAGGTAATTACGGTAAAACTACAATCTTTTCGCCGTGATTTTGAAACCTTGCATATGAAGAATGGAGAATCAGTGTAGGATTTTCTATCAAGGGTAGCTAAAATTGTTAATCAAATGAGGTCCTACGGTGAAGACGTCTCTGATCAAACTATTGTCGCAAAGGTACTGCGGAGTTTGACTCCTAAGTTTGATCATGTTGTAACAACAATTGAAGAGTCAAAAGACTTGGCAATGTACTCATTTCATGAACTTATGGGATCGTTGCAATCCTATAAGACGAATTGAACCGTCAGGATGAGAAGAGTGAAGAAAAGGCCTTCCAAGTGAAAGGGGAGACATCGGCTAAACAAAGTCATGGTAGAGGAGGCTTTCGTGGTAGAGGAAGTAGAGGAGCTGGTAGAGGCAACGGTTGAGGGGGACGAGGTAATGAGCAAACAAGTGAAAAGCCAAAAGGCAACCGAAGTAATATCCAATGTTACTGCTGCAAAAAATATGGGCATATAAAGACAAAATGTTGGAAATTGCAGCAATCCAACTATGTTAAAAAGGAAGAAGAAGAGGAAGCCAAGCTTTTTATGGCTTTCCAGAAAGATACAACAGGTGACAGCAACATTTGGTATTTGGATAGTGGGTGCTCTAATCACATGACTAAAGTAAGGTCTTTATTTAGAGACCTTGATGAGACTTTCAAACAGAAGGTGACACTTGGAGATAGTAAACAAATGCAGGAAGAAGGAAAAGGCACGGTAGCATTAAAAGGTGGCCACAGTAACGTAAAACTTCTTTATAATGTTTACTTTATTCCAAGTTTGTCGCATAATTTATTGAGTGTTGGGCAACTCATGTCTAGTGGATATTTTGTTTGCTTTGATGATGTCTCATGTATGATTAGAGATAAAAAAATCAAACCACATTGTTGTTGATGTTAAAATGGTTGCAAATAGACTTTTCAGCTTAAAATTTCTAATGTGAAAAATCATGCTCTTGTTGTGAAAGAGTTAAGTGAGTCTGAACTATGGCATCTGAGGTATGACCATTTAAATTTGAATGGTTTGAAATTGTTGCATAAAAAATAAATGGTATATGGGCTGCCTAGAATTGAGTCACTTAAGTTATGTGAATGTTGTATATTTGGAAAGCAAAGTAAGCTTCCATTTCCAATAGGGAAGGCTTGGAGAACATCTAAAACCTTTGAATTGGTTCATGCTGATTTGTGTGGTCCAATAAAGAATGAATCTTTTGGTGGTAGCCGATATTTCTTGCTTTTTATTGACGATTACAACAACATGAGTTGGGTGTATTTTCAGCAACTCAAGTCTGAAACTTTTAATAACTTCAAAAAGTTTAAGGCTTATGTGGAGAAGCAAAGTGACACATTGATAACGGCTCTTCGATCAGACAGAAGTGGTGAGTTCTTATCTGACCAGTTTCTTTGTTTTGTGAAAAAAATGGTATTCGCAGGTAATTGATAGCACCCTATACACCGCAACAAAACGGTGTAACTGAACGCAAGAATCGCACGGTTGTGGAGATGGTACGGAGCATATTGAAAGCTAAAGGGTTGCCTGATATTTTTTGGGCAGAAGTTGTTTCCACTGCAGTCTATCTTATATGAATATTTCACCAACAAAGACAGTCCTAAATCAAATTCCCTATGAAGCTTGGAGTGGTGATAAACCTTCTGTAAGCCATTTCCATGTTTTTTTTGGTTGTATTTTCTATGCTTTGGTTAATTTTGAAAATCGTGATAAAGTTGATGATAAGTCAATGAATGTATCTTTGTTGGTTGTTGTTCACACTCCAAAGTATATACGTTATGTAACCCTGTAAATGGCAAAGTAATTATTAGCAGGAGTGTTAAGTTGGATTAAAAATCAAGCTGGAATTGGCATGATGGTGAAGATACAACAGAAACTCTAGTTTCAGTAGGCTTTGAAGGTGTTAATGAAATTTCATCCACTGATTTTTCTGAGCAGTCAACGCCCGCAAACAGTCCAAAAAGGATTTCAAGTAGCTCGCATTCTTCAGATATTTCGAAAACTTCTCCAAGAAGGTTCAAATCTCTGCGGGAGATATATGCAAACTCACAAATCTTGTTATTACAGAACCAACTAATTTTGGAAAAGCTACTGCAAAAGAAGGATGGATTAAGACAATGGAAGAAGAGCTGGCTGCAATCAATAGGAATGAGATGTGAGAGTTAGTGGATTTGCCCGAAGAAAAAAATGCAATTGGATTAAAGTGGGTGTTTAAAACTAAGTATCATGCTGATGAGAGCATTGAAAGACATAAGACAAGGCTGGTAGTGAAGGGATGCAAACATATGATGTGGACTATGAAGAAATATTCTTTCCAGTTGCAAGGTTTGAAACTGTAAGAATTTTCTTGGCCTTTACTACTTTTATGAAGTTGTCGGTTTATCAGTTTGACATAAAATCTGCCTTCTTGAATGGAGAATTGTTAGAAGAAGTTTATGTCCTCAACCTAAAGGTTTTGTAATAAAAGATAAGGAAGAAAAAGTGTATAAACTGAAAAAAGTACATTACGGGTTAAAGCAGGCTCCGAGGGTATGGTATAGTAAGACTGATGCTTACTTTCAGGAAAATGGGTTTAGAAGGAGTGAAAATGAGCCTACACTTTACTTGTAGTGGGGAGGTAACTCTGAGTTTCTTATCGTCTACCTCTATGTTGATGATATAATTTATATAGGCACTTCAAGTGCTTTAATTGATGTTTTTAAGGTTAGTACGATGAAAAACTTTGAGATGACTGATTTAGACTTGTTGCATTATTTTCTTGAACTTGAAGTATTGCAAAAGGAAGATGGTATTTTTGTGTCTCAAGTGAAATATGCTCAAGAAGTTTAATACGCTAAACTGCAATGGAGTTTGTACACCTATGAATTTAAATGAAAAGTTGTAGCCTGATGATGGAACTAAGTTAACAAAAGCTAAGTATTTCAGAAGTTTGATGGGTGTTTTGATTTATTTAACTCATATAAGGCCTGACATTGCATTTTCAGTTGGTATTGTATCCCGATTTATGCAAACTCTTACCAAGCATCATCTTGGAACAGAAAAATGTATTTTGCGTTATATTGCAAATACGATGAATTATGGATTGTGGTTTGCTGTAGATGCTAACTTTTATTTGTAGGGATTTTCTGACAGTGATTGGGCAGGTTCTAATGATATGAAGAGCACATCAGGGAGCTTATTTCATCTTGGTTTTGGAGTTGTTACTTGGAGTTTCAAAAAGCAAGGAACTATGACTTTATCATCCTCAAAAGCTAAATATGTTGCTGCAACTTTAGTCGCTTGTCAAGTGGTATGACTGAGACGGTTACTTGCTGATTTTGGTCAAGATCAAGAAGGTGCAACAGAGGTATTTTGTGCTTTGAGTGGAAATCCAACATTTTATGGAAGAACGAAGCACATCAATATTCGAATTCATTTCATTTGTGAGTTGGTAGCTAGAGGTCAAGTTCAGTTGAAGTATTGCAACATTGATGAGCAGATTGCGGACATTTTTACAAAATCTCTTCTAAGAGATAAGCATGTCTATTTTCATAGCAAACTTGGAGTGTGCAACTTTGAATCAAGGGGGAATGTTGAAGACTGATTCAAAGTCTGATCTAGTAAAATGTTAGTGATTTAGTTATTGAAGTTATTCCTGATTTTTTGCTAATTTGTTGATCATATGCTACTGCTTTTTGTTGCTGTTTAGACATGACGTAGTGTCTAGATTTTCACCTTTGAATTTTGTTAAGTTGTTACATGTAAGACCTATACAAAGACATGTTAAGTGTTTGAATAAATATATTATAAAAATATCAATTCCTTCCTTTACAAAAATATTTTAATTCTTAAGCATAAATTCTGTTTTGTTTATTTTTTCATTGTTCCCCAACAAAAATCCGACAATACCCATTTGCACTTGTCGGTCATTGACTTCGTGAATTGAATCAGTGTCTAAAAGTCCTTAAATTGCGGAAATAAGTATTTTACTTTCTTGAATAGAGTATGACATTAATTTAAGACTAGTGGAGTAAAATTTGGACAAAAAAAGACTATAAATTTCATAATGTTAGTCAGTATAAAATAATATTGACACTAACGTATAAATATGGAGGGAATATATATTCGTTTGAGCTGGATAACTAATCACTGCCACATGCAGAAGAAGACCATGAATTGGTTACAAATTTTTTATTGAAGGATGGATGCATCCATATTGATATTGTATCACAAGCTCAATTATGTTGTAAGAACCTTGAAAAATGCAAAGGGTCTTTTCAGCAAAATTTACAAGGAGAAATATATCAATGAGAATCGAAATTTGAACTTGTTTGCGGTTGAAATCAAGTTGGTTGTAGTTTGTATTTAGGGTGGAAACGGTCCAATATAGATATGTATTTCGTATTTATTTAATATATATACAAATACAGGTAATATATATTCGATAATAAAAATTATGAATACGAATCTCGAATATATTACAATAATTTTTTAAAAATTATTTATATGACATTAAATATTCTTGCATTTGACAAATTAAACAATCATATCATGTGAAATAATTTTACTATAAATTATTAGTTATATTAGACCATAACATAATTTTAAAAAGTCCAAATAATTATAGGAAAATAAAGTAAATATTATACAAAACTTAAAACAAATAATAACTCTGATTGAAAACGGATATTATGGATACATAATGTATGCATCTATTTTTAATCGAATACGGATAATATCTGCATTTTAAAATACAAGTATGAACGAATATCAAATATTTCGGATTTCATTTAGAGTCCTATTTATATTTCTCACCTGCACATGTTTAAATAGTACGTTCATAATTATCAATATTTTTCACGAAGCTTCTAAAATGCTTTTGTTTTCTTATTTTTCAGTTTTTCTACTCAAAAGCTGTTTCTTTATTTTATTTATTTATTTATTTTTGTGTGCCTTTGTAGTCTATTATTTTCCCAGTAGTTGCTAGAAGCGCCTGAAATTCTGGTTCTTGATTCGAGAAGGCGTGCAACCATCCAGTTCTTTTCTTTCGCGGATCAAAAACTGAAGAAGAAAGAAAACTGTTACAAAATTTAACAACGGAACCAAAACTGACAAAAAAAATTTAATTTTAATGAAAAAGAACAATCACACGAACACAAAAATTTTACGTGACAAATTTTTTTTATAAAAGACAAAAAAAAAAAAAAACCACGTGAGACGAATAATTCACTAGATGATGAAGATTGCAAGAGCTTACAAAAACACAAATTTACTTTTCTCTCAAAAATACAAAAAACTCTCACAAGAGACTCACAAATCTCAAATCTCTCAATAATTTGATATAAGACCAAACTCTTTCGTCTATTCTACAAATAGTTTCGGCAAAAAAAAAAAACATTTTATCATAGTAAAATTGTCATTAGTTGTTTTCAATCCAAAAGAGGATAAAAAAACTTGATTTTCATATTTATCCCCTAATTCTCATCCAAAATTACTCTAGACAGACATATTTCAACTTCCAATAAAATATATCCATGCCATATGTCAGACCTTGTACCATATTTAATTTCAGATTTTCAAGGCTAAGTTCCTTCCATCGCAATACTTCAGTTAACATAAACAAGGCATTCTACAATCCCTTAAACACTCAAACATGAGATTAAATTCACTCACCAACAATCTCCCACTTGAAAACTAATCGATGCACCTTACCAATTGTTACACCATTCATTTCCGCAACTTCAATCGTCACTTGAGGTTAATCAAAGCTAAGTACAAGCTCAACTTAGTCCTATAACAACATTTGTCAATATATCGGCTAAATTTTTACTCTCATCAACCTTCCTAAAGATAAATTGTCCATAGGCGAAATCTTTATATACTACTTCTCACTCATAAAATTTAATTTCCTAATCTCAAAATCATAAGAAAATACTCTTACTATTTGAATTAACCCATAACCTTGTCTAATTAGATTTTTCTCATTCAATCATTGTTGGCTTTACTTTCTTTTCGAGCTAAGGGTGTGGTTCAAATTTGTCTTTTCTATATTTTAAAAGTATTTTGGAGATAAAAACACTTGTATCTTATTGTGTTTGATGGCTAGAAGATAGAAAATACAAAGTTTAGATGGTTTTGGTCATTGAACGGACTTGCCGTGCACTGGTGCATGAGTATGCATTTTTGTTACGCTTTTCGGGAGGCTCTAGAGTAGTGCACAGCCATGCACTACGTCTCTTTGGCGATTACAACTTTTAAGTTTGAATTTTTGAATTATTTTAAAGGATTTTAAAAAACCAATTCATGGAGGACATTTTTGAGACTTAGAGAGACCATTTGAGAGCCTATTTGAAAAGGAAAAACAAAGGATTAGAGAGTGTGATTGTTGGTGTTTTTTCATTGTAAATCTATCGTGTAGTACACCTGTTCATCATAGTGAATGTTTATTCGCCCGTGGAATTTTCCAATTTGAAATTTTCCTTTGTAATAACTAGAAATAATTATGATGAGATATAAATGACTAAATTACAATAATAATGCATGAACACAAGTAACAATTGTTAGTGCAGAAAATTATAGATAACGAAGCGGAAGTATAAAAATAGCAATTTTAAATTTTTCTGCAATCCCAGGAATCACCTTATATAATATTATTAATTGAAGAAGAATTAAAATCATACCGTTGTAAATTCGACGACGTTGATGTAGAATCTTTACGCACGAATTAACACCGCAATCTTTATCCTTCACGCTCCAATCGATTACCTTGATCCGTCTTGCAATTTATTCCACGTTCTTGATTGTTCCACTGGATCCAACGTTTACTACTCAAGTGTGTAGTACTCTAAAGGTGATCCACCAGAGAATTTTGATTATGAAGAATATTGGATTTGAAGGCTACCAATTATTATTTTAGTTGGGGTTTAATCTATTATAAGTCTCCTTATATAGACAACCCATAAACTAATTCCTAAACCATTTAGGAATTGGTTATTTATTAAATAATAATAAAACTTCATTAACTAATTCCTAAATTATTTAAAAATTGGATTCTTTATTATTAAATAATAACACCACTTTCTAATCTAATTCCTAGACTACTTAGGAATTGGATTATTTATTAAATAATAATAATATAAGAATAATTCTTATTTATTTATAATTAGTATTTCTAAAATACTAAATTATAAATATTAAGCTATTTAATTTATTCCACCATGGTACAAATTAAATTACTTAATTATTATTATTTTTCAATATCTTCATAATTTATTATTTCCCTTTTATGGTGTGACCCTTTAGGTTCAATATTAAGCCGGTTGTAGAAATAAATTAAATTAGAACTATTCTAATTTTATTTATACGAATTAAAGACTTTAATTCATTAAATATAATTAATTATATTAATTATACTTATTCTACATCACGAGGGATACCTCTCAGCATATCATGACTATCCGGATAATATGAAATCAACGTTTAATCACAAAAAACCTATTCAGTGAATAGTTACCGTACAATTCAATCATTCTACCACACAATGTCCCGATTAAATATAAGACATAGAATTACTGTCAAGTCTTATTTTATTTAATCATATGCATTTCGATTCATAGATTCGCAACTCAATATAATGTCAATTAGAAACACATTCTAATTATCATTTCACTCTGGCCAGAGATTCCCGAGTTGTCACTAATGGAATCGCATAGGGCATTCTCTCCCTTTACTGGAAGCGGTAGATCTTTTGTTGATCATTCACTTATCTCCATGTACACTTTATTATACCCGAACATACACTGCTTGAGTTAAGATATATGACAAAATATAATTTAGTGTACACAAGATAACCGCAACGATCTCAAGTCTAAGGATCACTTGTACAACTATCACTAGATGAACTCCTATTAATAAGCAGGTAAAACTCCATTAGGTGTTCATTTAAGCGAGTCACGTTCAGTGAACTTATTCTCTAATAAGCACCTACATACTTGTTTTAATGTCGTCACACAAATGATTATGAGATCAATCATCCTCTTGTTAAGAGCAAGCACAGTATGTACTAATCTTTCCGGATTCACTAACACCCTTATTAGTGATCCTACGATTAGGAATATTTTTAGTTTCGAGTTAACATATTTTAGATCTCATTAGCATGATCTCATCATGATCCTAAAATATAACTCTAAACTATGGGTTAATATATTTAACAACTTAAACATATAAATAAACGCTTTTGAATAAATAATTCTTTTATTAATAAATGAATAAGATTACAAAATAAATACTCCATCACGTCTAACGTGATTGGCTTGAGGGCATATTACTTTCAACAATGCCACTTTGAAATTAACAACCTTAAGCTTCTAATTGTTGCAACAAAGGAAAGCATGAAAGATCTGTAAATACATGGAGCTGCTAAAATAGTGCATGTAGAGTAGTGCTAAGCCATCTCAATGCCTTCTTATTAGTTTTACTATGTAAATATAGTTTCTCCCTTGGCACCAACAGATTAAAATCATAAACCTACAAAATAAGTTTAAATATATATAAGTAGCATGGGGTTCAAAAAAGGTATCTATAACTAACATAACTAATGTTCTTATAGTTTCAAAAGGTGAAGTAAAAATTGAGATGACAAAATCTTGGATGTATATTACCTGAAAGCTGAGATTATCCATCTGTAGCTCAACACCATCGACGGCGTAAATATTATCAACATCAAAAATGATACATGTCAGGTGCGGGAGGAAGAGATCTGATCTTTTCTGGCACCATGCTTAAGTTGTTGCAGCCTTTAATAGTCAAAGCTCGAAGCATAGGCATAGCTCTGTCCTCCACTTGCCATTCCATGGTATTGTCCATAAAATGAAATTTAAGAAACTCAAGTTGTGGAAACCCACCAGAACTGCAAACGATTTTCTGCCCTTTGCACGAGATGGTACACATTAGGCTCATAAGGTGTGGCAATTTTTCCAAAATGGGGATCGGATCTTCAGTGAAGTTGGCTAAAGTGTAAAATTGCAAGTGTGTTATTGAATTGGGTAGATCATGGAAGACTGATGCATTCTCTATCCTACCAAATAAGAAGATACTGTCGAGACGCTGACAAGATGAAAGAGGTTCAAGTACTGGCACAGGACTACAACCCAAGTCGATGACAAGTCTCTGGAGGTTTACTAATTTGGAGATCGAGTTAAGAGTGGTTGGAGTTGCTGAATTTATCTGAACTATACTTAATTCTCGAATATTAATCAACTTGCTGGTATCTACTTCCCTCCATTGCTCAAAACTTATCCCCTTGAGAGTTTGGAGTTGTATTAGACTATCAACATGCAACCGCCCTTCAGATGAAAATATATACAGATGTCTCAACTCTTTCAATTCACATATCTCTTTGGGGAATATGTATTTACTATCATAGGCACCATATAAACTTTGCAGTTTTTTGAGCTTGCCTATGGTTGGGGGAATATTACATGTGCTAATCAACTTGATCAAGCCTAAGAACTTTAGGCTAATCAAATCTCCTATCTCATCTGGGATGGTGTTTGATGATGATCTTACCCATCTCAAATCTAGCACTTTTACAGTTTTAAATGCGGTATGCATCAATTTCACCTGTTCTACTCCAAGGTGTTCACTGTTTTCACTCAAAGGAAATATCATTAGCGAACGCAACTTTAAATAATGTGAATTACTTGCAAGTTTCAAGTATTTACCGATCTGATTTTGAATGGCATGTCGTATTTGTTGGAAGAAACGGGGATCTGGATTTTTACTTGGGTAAAAATACCCAAGAAATTCTCCTCCATCGCCTTCTTTATGGCAAGATCACAAAGTAGATCATGGACCCGAATGTTAACAACTTTTCCCCCAGGACGCATGCAGCCAATCTGTATCAAATTGCGGTCAATAAGACCATTCAAGTAATCCTCAGCTACATCTTCCATAAATCTATCTCCTTGTTCAGGTTCTGCTATGAATTCCTCTGCAACCCATAACTTGATCAGCTTATCAGCATCAATTAAACAGTCTTCAGGAAATAATCCAAGGTAGAGAAAACATTGTTTCATCTCAAAAGGTAACTCGTCATAACTCAAGCTCAGCAACTGTGTAATCTCCATCTCTTTGGCGTTCTTCAATTGCCCCAAGATCTGATCCCTCACCTTTAACCACTCTCCGAAACCCTTCTTGTGTAACAGTATCCCGCCCAATACAATGATGGCAAGTGGTAAACCTTGACATTTTTCCACCATTCCCCTCGCTAATTTCTCCATGTTTGGAGAAAGGAAAGTACAACCCTTTCCAGCTGCTGCTGATTCTGCTAGTGCTTTTTGATCAACCACACAACATGCTGTCTTACGAAACAGTTCCCAACTTTCGTTTGAGCTCAAGAAACGGAGTTTGTGGACAAAGCCTTGATCGTCTGCTCGCATTGCAACATCTTTGTTTCGGGTAGTTATGATGACTCTGCTTCCGTTATTATTGTCCGGGAAAGCTCTCTTCAGGCTTTGCCAAGCTTTAACATCCCATACAACATCGATCACAGCCAGGTAGCGCTCATTTCTCAATAATCTGTACAAGTGTCGTTCCAAGTCGACCTCATTTATCTGTTTCAGAAAAACATGGTAATCTGGATTGAGTTGCTCCTTCTCGAAAGACTTTATGATCGTCTGGAGTAGATCTTTGACGCTATACTCCTGAGAGACGCAGACCCATCCACGACAAGGGAAGTGACTCGTCACAAGGTTTGAATTGTACAGCTTTCTTGCAAGTGTAGTCTTTCCCAACCCTCCCATTCCGTGAATGGAGACAATGCTAAGGCTTGGATTATCAACCTTGACAAGTTCAGCCAAAAATGTCTCGACGACATCCTCAAAACCAACCACAACTTTTTCTTTTTCGAACGACACCGTTCTTCTCAGTGCTATTTTCATCTGCTGCTTCAGCTTTTCAGATCGACTAGACGATCCTTGGCGGCCTATGCTGTAAGCATTTCGCCTCCTTTTGATGTCATCGACCTTTTTCTTGAGTGCCTCGATCTCCTTGGCAGTATCGTAGAGACGAGATTGTTTCGTGCAACAGCTAACATAACTCCGTAGGCGATCCTTGAACCTCATTCCATGTGTTGAACTTGCTGCTGCAGGTACTACTAGTCCCTCTTCGCCTTCTGTTGCATCGAAACTGTACCTATCCAAAATTGTGGCAGCTTCATTAGCAACATCTCGAACATCGTCCAGCCATTTTCGTACATATATATTCCCATGCTCCTCAGCTACAGCATCTCTTAGAGAGAGTCTCAAGTAGCTCAGTTCCTGTTCGAGCCAAATGACATTGTCTTTCACTCCTCTCCTTATATTAACTTTTTCGATAAGAAAATCACCAAGTTTCTGCACTGCATAGGATACAATTGCGTCAACCATTTTTCCTATAATAAGAAAGTGTATATCAATGGCTTTTGCAGATGAATCAATATAACCAGAGTACGTACATTAATGGAGTTTACATGCTTTTCATGTATCATGATTCTCCAAAGAAAAAATAATTGCAAACGACAAACTTGGCATATTTACAAACGATAAGAAGTCTTGTTAAAAAATGGCAAAAGCACTTTCTTTGTATTTGTTGGCCATTAACTTTATGAATATAAACCGTGACTAATAGTCCTTAAGCGAATTTCATTCAAAGTCACACCCTTATTGTAGTCTGACTTGTTTATGGTTATTCTCAAGGAAGCTTCTAAAATGCTCTTAGATTACATGTGGATTTAGGGAATAAAATAATAGGGACAATAAATTTGATTCTATGTGTAATTACTATAGAAGATCACAAATTTTATGGTTTCTATGGAAAATGGTAATGAAATAAATCATTCCTAATATATGTAATTTTCATTCTATGTGTATAGTAGGAATTTTCATTTCATTGCAAACAACAAACTTTGCATATTTACAAACGACAAGAAGTCATGTTAAAAAATGGCACAAGCACTTTCGTTTTATTTGTTGGCCATTTAACTTTATGAATATAATCCGTACCTAAAAGTCCTTGTGGCAATAAGCATTTTATCTTTCTAGACTACAAACACTAATTTAAGCGTAAGAGAATTTCATTCAAATTCACAGCCTTATTCTAGTCAACATTAATTTATGAATATAATCTAAGCGCAACATTATTTTCTTATGTTTCACACGTTTTTCTACTTAAAAGCTATTTCTTTATTTATTTTTATATGCCTTTGTTTGGTTATTCTAGTATGAAGTTGTTTATGGTTGGAAGTCAAGTTTTTCATCAGCACATGTTTAAGTAGTACGTCCATCATTAGTAGTTATTTTGCGGGAAGTTTCTATAATGCTCTTATTTTCTACTCAAAAGCTGTTTCCTTTTTTATGTGCCTTTGTAGTCTATCATTTTCCAAGTAGTTGTTAGAAGTGCTTAAAATCCCCGTTCTTGATCCAAGAATACTTATATTTTCCACAAAATACTCAATTAATGCCAATTTCTTGATATATATATTTGATATTTTTTCTTTGTGTGTGTTGTTTTCGCGGCACTAATAGAAATAAAATTCATAAACCTACAAGACATTGGTTGAATATCTATCAAGTAATACTTCTTCCATTCTAAAAAAAACAACATCTGAAAAAAAAATTGTTTTAAGAAAATAATAATATTTGCATAATTTTTTTATTATAATATTATATTTTTCAAAATTTGTCATTCCAATTGTTTTAATCGTGACGTTACTCTACAGGGAAGAGATTCCCTTAGTTGTGACGTTGAGGTCCAGTTCTTTCACAAAGTTTGCGTAGTGTTAAAAACAGCAATTGCTTTTCCCTCCAATAATTTTCTTTGGTCAGTCTAGCAGAGCTATGTAAGACGTACGGAACCCAAAAATTAAAACACATCCCTAAGTCCAAAAAACAGAAGAGTCAATATTCCAACATTTCCCAACCACAACAATAAACAACACTTCGAGGGTGGTTACAGCCGGGCAACCCTTACCGGTTAAGCACTAAATACTTATAGTTTGATATTTATAGAAATTTATATCACAACTTATATAATAAAATAACATTTCAAAATAGTATGACATAAAAAAAATATTTCTAATTTGAACGGAGGAAGTAATGATATCTATTCTGTATAATCATTTTAATATATTTCAAACAAACTACAAAATAATTATTATTTTAATAATTATTACTACTTATGCATGAACATTCTCACACTCTTAATTATGCAGCCAATTATTGCAGGGAGGGAAAAGCATGACAACCTAAAAAACTACCAGCATAAACGAACTTAATTGTTGGATCAGTTGATAAAAAACGTGAGAGATGGGAGGGGTTATTTTATTTCTTATTTGGAATTAGAAATACCTAATGGTTAACTCTTGTTTTTGAATTTCACAAGAAGATAGTAAATAAGAATCTTAAATTAAATTTGTCTTAACATGGATAGTTTTGCCTATAAAAAAGGTTGATTTTAAGATAAAACAATCACCATAAAACAAAAAAAAAAGTGAAATTCGTAACTTTCATTAGCACAACGCTAACGGTCTTAATTTTGCGTTTTCCAAAGTTTGGACAGTCGGATCGTTCTGATTTTTGGATAACGGTTTCGCAACGTCTAGTTCTTGTTTCTAAACGGTGGAGATCGTTTTTGGAGGTCTGCGTTTTTGAGGTACGAACAGGCTACCTGTTTTTATTCTCTAATTTTATCTTTGTTTTTATTTTATACTTCTTGACGTTTATTCCAAGAAAGTATGACAATATATTCTGAGTTTGTATGTCTCTAGTTTAATTAGGAAAGATTTGGTGTATTACCTAATTATATGTGATAGTGGAATTTTTTGGGTGCTCCTCGTCTTTGGGAGTTTTCCATGTATATTTGTTGTGTGTCTTGTGGCTTATGTTTTACAAGTTTATAATTTTATTATTTCTCTACTTAATTATTTTCTTAAGTGTTTACAATTTTAAAAAAAATTATTATTCAACTATGATTAGTTTTTCCAAATACTGGAATTACCATGCTTATGTTGTCGCAGCGCTTTATAGAGGCATAGCTCCGTCCTGCACTTGCCATTCCATTGGATTGTCCTCAAAATCAATTTCAAGAAGCTCAATTTGTGGAAACCCATCAGAACTGCAAACGATTTTCTCCCCTTGGTATGGGATGTTACAGCATAGGCTCATAAGGGGTGGCAATTTTTCCAAAATTGGGATCGGATCTTCTGTGAATTTAGCTGAATTACAAAATTGCAATTGTGTTAATGAATAAGGCAAAGCAGGGAAGACCGATGGATTCTCTATCCACTTAAACAGAAATTCAACGTGGAACAGATTTAGCCATTGCGGCAAGAAGACCTTGACAGTATCAATATTCTGGTTCTTGACTGCTATATGCAAGGCATTCTGTTTATCTAATAGTAAGATACAGGATTGATTTCAGGTATGCAACCATGAATTCAACCAGAAGCTTGACATTTCTTTTCTCAGCAACGTAATGTGAACAAGTAACACCTTCCTTCCCCGAACTCTGACAAGTTCCCTGTCAACTTCCACCATTTGAAGAACAAACCTGACATGGTCTTTCTTTCTGTAAAGAAAGGTGGATTGGACGGACTGCTTCCTTGCAAATGATAATGATGGCTTCAGCCTCATCATTTCAATTGCAAATTCAGTATTTCCTGTGATTGAAACCATGTGCAAAGGCCTGTCCCGAAAAGCTACTTCATCAACACTTTCCAAGATTCTTGGATCATGTTGAATTAATTGGTACATGGCTTCAATATCCCCCTTCCCCACTCCAGCAGCTTCCTTCAATCTCTGAGGCATACATAAAGTTGGTCTTTTCTTTGATAAAATTGGTTATGCTTTGTAATCAAATATTTCTGCCAATCAGTGTTTTTTCAGTAATAAATCATTGAGTGGTGGATTCTTAATTGCTTACCACTCAAAATCTCTGTTTCGCATTAAGAAATTACCAAGATGAAAAGTATACTATTATTTCATCCTCTGTTCGGTACCACTATTTTTTGTTTTTCAGTTTTGTTATATTTACTTGAATATATGAACTGATTTCCAGCCATATTTGAGGAGGTTTTTTCTAGTGTCTTTTAATGACATACTAGTTTATCCCAAAACAAAAGAGGAGCATTGTGATCATTTGATGCAGGTGTTCCAAGTTTTGAGGGAAAATCAGTTGTTAGCTAAAAAGAGTTCATGTGCATTTGAGGCAAGTTGACTATTTGGGTCATGTAATAACAGAGGTTGGAGCGCCAATGGATTCTCACAAAGTCCAAGATGTGCTAAATTTGCCAGTCTCTCAAAATGTGAAGAAAGGGCTTCCTAGGATTAGTTGGATATTAGAGGAAGTTCATAAAAGGATTTAGGGTAATAGCCAAGCCTCTGACAGTTGCTTTGCAAAAGGGGATATTTGGGTGGTCTGATAAGGCTCAATTAGCATTTTCTGAACTCAAACAAGCTATCATTACTGCATCAATTTTGGCCCTGCCAGATTGTACCAAATCATTTGAAATTGAAATTGATGCCTCAGGCACTGGAATAGGTGTTGTACTGTTACAAGAAGGAAAAAATTTGGCATTTTTTAGTTAGGCTTTGGAACCTAAGGCTCAAGCTTATTCTACTTGGGAATCGATGGCTGTAGCAGAGGCAGTCAAAAGGTGGTCTTCCTATTTGGGAATGAGGCAGTTTTCAATCAAGACATCTCAGTAGTCCTTGGAATACTTTTTAGAACAGACGGTGGTCTCTTGTCTGCAGCAGAAATGATTGAATAAAGTTTTGAACTATGATTATGTGGTCAAGTACAAGAAAGGCAAGGAAAATGATGCAGCTGATAGTTTGTCTAGGAAATTTGAAAAATGTTGATATCCATGAGTACATAGATAGGTTAAGGGGAGAGTTTGTTAGGAATAAGGCATTACCCAAGCTATATGTGTTGTCATGATATATGTGATGTCATGTGTTGTTATTTGTGTTGTTACAGTTAGTTACATGAGGTGTAGGATATAAGTGTTGAGTGTAGGATAAGATGGATCTATAAATAACATGTTATAATGCTTGATGATTAAGCTGAATGAAATACAAGTATTCCCTCTCAATTATCTCTCTATAGCTCTCTGTCTTCTCTCATCTGTCTACTCTTTAACATCTGAAGGACCAAAATATTCTATCAATGTCAGTTCCACAATAAAAATGAAGTTCAGTGTTGAATTCAAAAATAGCATGTTCCAGTCGAAACGGTAAAATATTAAGGTCAATGTGACAACTCTTGCAATTGAATGAGATAAACGAGTCGCCCTTACGGAACTTCTTATTTACAAGACCCTTGTACCCTAAATTGGAAGTTTAAAACCTTAGGAGGGAAACATGATCTACAACCCAAGATTCGGACGTGAGAATGCTCAAGAAAGTTTTCCTTTCAAATTAGTGTTGTATAAAAGGGTCGTTTCATTGTCGACTGAACTTATAACCGCAGACATGTCCGCACCCCAAACTAACTTGACAAGGAATCCATTCTCACAAACAGGGGAGCAGCGTTGCTTGGTAGGCCAACAGCCCAGTTAACCGGGTGGTTTTCAAGTAATGAAGTTCGCTCACCTCCACGTTCCTTAAAAGTAAAGGTCAAATCTGAAACTGATAATTACACATCAATTATTATTTTGTGGGTGAGATAATGTTGCACCATTGAACCTCCAAAATTCTCCTAAACTGATAGACAAAGGTGCACATATTAGTTCATTATTGGGAGGGGGAAAGGAAGACAGAGAGAAACTATACAAGCTTAGAAACGGAACAAGAAAAACCGCATTTGAAGCATTTTGATTGAGAATTCCGAAACGGCAGGAATTATAAGAGAAATATCTAAACCAAACTATATAATAAACAATAGTAAAATCTTACTGCATGACAAAAGACTCACCAGAGCTTAAGAGGCTGCAGAGAAGTGATTGAAACTGGACTTTCAATTTATCTATATGACCTGTCTTCTGGTACCTTGCGGCCATAACATTCCTTTGGAAGCTCGTCTATGTGATGTCCTGCACCAGCAATAAGTAGAACAGATGATCATGACAGTACTAGGTTTCAAGGACATTGATGTTTATTTTCTTCAAGTTCTACTTGTAATAATTCTTATAAAAGAGGTTTTTACCATCGTTCAAGTTCTGGGAATCTTACATTCGAAGGCCAATAATATTGGGACAGTTCTTTAAGCTTTAAGCATCAACACAAATATATGCTTTCCCTAGACCATAAACTGATCAGTCTCTGTGATAAGCTGATATTAATTTCATCACCTCCAAATAACAGCTGCTTGGAAGAAAGATAAAAACACCATTTCATGTGGACTGGGTCTAGTTTAACTTTATTCAGAAATATCAAACTCAATCTTGTATGTCGTATGAGATCAATTCCGCAAGCATTGGCAGATCAAAATCAAGAGCAACCTTAGGATGTAAATGTACTGCATTTTTCATAGAAAGTTTTCACTAGTTTCAAAAGCCCACACACAGCCACATATCTAAATTGTCTCTAATATGGTTCTCTATATATGACACCCTTCTTCTCTGACCATAGAATTTATCCACTTGTATAGTATGGCAAAATTGGTTTTTAGAAACTCAATTGTTCATTTCATCAGAGATACACTACATAACCCCTCTTGATTCTTTAAATGTATCGAATAAACTGCATAGTAATATAAAACATGTATGCAACTCCATATACTTCAAACTTTAAGGCCTGTTGTCTAACCATATAAAACAGACACCAATAGCTCATGTTTAATACTCTCTAACATCCAAAGGACCAAAGTATTCCACTCAATGTCAGTTACACAGACAACATAAATTCACTGTTGAATTCAAAGTTAGCATGATTTAATTGAAACGTTAAACTCTTATTATTCAAAATTCAAAAAATAACATTATTATGTCAAACTCTTGCAATTCTGTGAGATAAGTTAGTCACCTTACGAAACCTTAAAAAGACTACCTTTGTACCCTAAATTGGGAAGTGTGAAACTTTAGGAGGGAAACATGATCTACAACCTAAGATTCGGATGTGTGAATGCCCAAGCAAGTTATTACCTTTCAAGTGAGTGTTGTATGAGAGGGAAATTCAAGCAATTAAGTCGCTCACCTCCACATTCCTTAAAAACAACACCAATTTGAAACTGATTATGAATCAAATTAATTTCTGAATCTAGGACATTATTTTGGGCGACATTTTTACTCGTTTATCTACTTTCAAAGCAATGCACCATTTAATCGCCAGAATTCTCCTAAACCGGTATGCATTATGCACCTATTAGTCCATTACTGGGAGGGGGAAAGGGGAGATGAGAGAGACTATACAAGCTTACAAATGGAACAAGAAAAGCCACATCTGAAGCACTTCTATTGAGAATTCAGAAACAGCAGGAGTTATAAGGGACATATCTAAAACAAAGTATAGAATGAAGAAGAATACTAAAATCTTGCTGCATATCAAAAGACTCACCAGAGTTAACTGTTTGCACGAGAAGTAATTGAAACTGGAGTTCCAAGCATATACATGACCACATCGTCAACCTTCTGCTACCATAAGAATCTTTCGGAAGCACTTGCCGACGTGATGTCCTGCACCAGCAAGAATAGATGACCATGAGAGTACCAAGTTTCAAGGATATTTACTTTGTTTTATTTTTTTGTCTTAAAGTTTATTTCCTACAATTCTATAAGAAAAGAATTTTGATCATCCTTTCAAGTTCTGAGACTCTTACATCTTCCTCGAAGGCCAATAATATTGGAACTATATATTGAACTTTAAGCATCAACACAAATATATGGTTTCCCTAGACCACAAATTACTTAGATATAGAAGCACCTTACAACATTGTTCTGATCAATTTTATATATTTCATCACCTCCAAAAAACAGCTGGCAGGAAGAAAGATAAAAACACCATTTCCTGTGAATTGGATTATTCAGTAATATCAAACTCATTCCTGTATGTCATATGAGATCAATTCCACAAGCATCGGCAAATCAAAGTCAAAAGCAACCTCAGGATGTCCATGCACCTGCATGTTGCATAGAAAGTTCCAATATAGTTATCCACTAGTTTCAATAATCCACACACAGCCACATATCTATATTTTGTCTCTAATATGGTTCTCTGTATATTTCATACCCCTTCTTCTCAGAACCATAGAATTTATCCACTCGTAAAACTGTATCCAGAAACTCAATTGCTCACCATGCTGGTCTCTTTTATTCAAATTTACTGGCAAATCAAAAGCAAAATTCCACAACATTTCTGTTAGAAAATAACAAGTGCTCAACTTTTTTACATGTTTGAATTCCCATTATTGCAAGAAAACACTTATATCTTCTCCCAATAAATGAAGTGCAAATAATCCTTTTGTCTCAATAACTCAACAAAAACCAAATTTGACACGTTTCAACCAATTCAAACCACAAGAAGTTGATGCCCAACAAAGAAAAAGATAAGTTCACAAACTTGTGGCTAACAAAAAGTGCTTACTTTGGAATCCTCTATTTTGGGTAGAAATACTTCGTCAGAGATGCACTAGAAAACCCCAATTGACTCTTTTGAAAAATATAGAATGAACTGCATAGCATTTCCTCATAGACAAACTTAAACAATGTATTTTCACAGCACAAACCTTCTGATCTTTTATCAACCCTCAAACGATCAATTGAACAATAAGACAATATTGTCATTAATCTTTGACAGAGCTCTACCCCGAATCAAGTAGAACATAGTTGTCCCGGTCCCCACCCACACGTCAGAAAATAATACAAACATATCCACATGAAGAAGACTATACCAAATCTTGAATCTTTTAACTATTGCTGGAGGTATTTTAATTTCAATTTGCTCTAATTATCTTTACACAAAGAACATAACAAGAACCGAAGAAATCAGATGACCCCACAAAAGATCACAAGGAAATAAAGGAAATATATAAATCCAAAGGCCACCATTAACAAAATATTGCCAACCACCAATGAGCTGCTGCAATATGATAGAGCTCAAGCCAAACCATGGTAAAATACTTCTAAAAAGGAAAACAAAGCAAACAGATTCAAGTTAAGTACCAACGTCTACAAAAAGTCTATCATAGCAAGTTAATAAAAATACAGAAAAGAGGGGGTTGATGCTGAATTTACATGGACTTATCCAGCCAACATCCAACTTCTCTGTCAGATGCAAAAGACTCTTGCCTACTTCTTACATTGTTCATCATGAACTAAAATAGAAATGAACAAAAGTAAAATGCAAAAATAGAAAACAGACGACCTCAAACACGACAAACGAACAATTTGAAAGGAAATGCTTATGGTACGCAGATGCCAAGACAATCTCAAGCACAGCAATAGGACCACTGCTCATCCTCAGCAGCAGCAGAGTCAGTAACAGCGCCATACTTATCAACATCATAATAGTAATAACCGTTGTTACCATTAGCAGCAGTCAAGCAGCACGACGAATTAACAAGATAAGGCATGTTGTGGAAAGAACAAGCAAACCCATCTGCAATAGCATCATGGTCCAAACCATGACCACTATCATTGTGCACATACTGCTCTGCGCGATGCTTTAGCGTCTCAAACATCATTTCAGGCTCATGCTGCATCACTCGGAGAACATCCCCGCAGGAAGGTCCAGGAACAGCACGTGTCACAGCAAAACTATGAGGTCCATCGCTCTGAGAAACACGCACCACACTCGGGCCACCAAACAGGTTGTGAACTCCTCCAAGGGCCTCCTCATAAGCCCCACCCAAAAACATCCCCAAATAGTAACTACCTCCACCACCGCCACTCATATCATGCAGAGGCAAGCTCGCCTCTCCCCCTATGAATTTATCAATCTTCCCATCACTATCACAAGTTAAGTCAGACAAAATTCCCCTCACTTCTGGCTTTTGATCAAGGCGATGAATCGGAACAATTGGAAACAGTTGGCCAATACCCCAGAAATCAGGGATAGATGTAAAAACAGACAGATTAACATGGTAAGTTTGAACAGGATCAGAAGCCCCAATTGCCTTAGACACCAACTCGCATAACCCATCAACCGCAGCAAGTTGTTCAATCTCCAAAGATCCTTCCTTGAACTGTTCAATACACTTCTGTTTTAGTTGATCAGAATAGTGCAGGCATTTATCATACTCACCTTGTAAGGCTGCGGCAGATAAATTCTGGTAGTCACCATGAGCCTCCTCTGGAAGCTGCTCCATAAAATACTTCAAGTCAACCGTGGGCATTTGAGCCATAACATTTGCACTTGACGATATAGCCTCAAATACCAAAATGGAGTGATGAGAGACAATAGCTCTGCCACTTTCACTGCAAATCACTGGGTGCTTGACAGACTTGCGGTCACAGACAGACCGAACCGCCTGAACTACAGCAGCTGCGTACTCTTCCAGAGAATAGCCCACGGAAATATCAGAATCCGGAGATTTTGAACCATCATAATCAATCCCCAGACCGCCACCAATATCAATAACACGCATACAGGCGCCAAGGCGGACTAATTCACAGTAAACCTGAGCAGCTTCACCCACGCCATCGGCCAACAGAGCTGTAGTGGGAATTTGAGAGCCAATATGGAAATGCAACAATTGCAAACAATCAAGCATTCCACATTGCTTGAGTTTCTTCACAACACGCAAAATTTGTGATGTTGTGAGCCCGAATTTACCTTTCTCGCCAGAAGTTGATCCAAAATGGCCGGCATGTTTGGTTCTCAGCTTAGCCCGCATCCCTATTACAGGCTGAACGCCAAGCTTTTGGCTTAAATCAATCACCAAATCAACCTCTTCTTCTTGCTCAAGAACAATCACGGTGTTCAAAAGGAGCTTCCTTCCGACAAGAGCAAGCGAAATGTATTCAGCATCTTTAAAGCCATTGCAGATAAGAAGCGAGTCTGGGCTTCCGTTGCAGAGAGCACTCATGGCAAGAAGGAGCTCAGGTTTGGAACCGGCCTCCAACCCGAAGCAGAATGAAGATCCGAACTTCACAATATCTTCCACGACAAACCGGTCCTGGTTACATTTCACCGGGTAAACTCCTTGGTAATGAGCCCCATAGCCTTGAGCATCAATGGCAAGATTGAAAGCAGACTGAAGAGATTCTAGCCGGTTCTTCAGCACATCAGGCAACCGAATTATAAGAGGGAGTTGCAAGCCAAGACCTCCATTGGATTTCGGATCGGAAGCCTTCTTCACGACCTTCATCAGATCGATTTCTTGATGAGATAACGTGTCCGCACCATATGGCCGGACGGAGATATTGCCGGAGGAATTGACGGCGAAGTAGGGACCACCCCAACCGTCAATCCTGTAAATAGCAGAGGAAAGAGAAGGGGACCAATTGGAGGCGGAAACAGTGGTGGTGGTGTTTGTTGGTTGAGGCACGCCGGAAAATGGGTCCGGCGTGGGAAGAGAGCTATCCCAGGCAAAGGCATAGCCGGGAGGAGGGGGAACAACGGCGTCTACGCAACAAGCAAGGGCCGGCATCTCTTCCCCGATCTGACCCAGAAAGAATTAAAGAATTTTATAGAGATCTAACAAAAAATTTAAGGGTTTGTTTGATTATGGTTGTAAATCGGTGGGGCTTTAGAACCCGCCGAGGCCGGAGCCCCGGCTACCCCCTCAAAAGAAGCAGAAAAGGCTCGGAAACCGATGAAAATGGAACCCTAAAGCACCCCTACAGAACACAAATATCCCCACACCTACTTCAGAAGAACGAAATCTAAAAATTTACAAATCAAACACAAATGGTGAAACGTAAAATTCTTAAATCTAGAAGCTTGACACAAATGTCACCCCGCAGATTTCAGATCTTAATATAGGGAAAATGATAGAGAAGACTCACACAAAAAGTATTGAAAAAAATTGAGACGCAAAGGGAGCCTAGGGTCTGACCGGAGAACTCGCCGGAAATTTTGGGGAATGTGAGAACGGCGGACGAAGAATTAGGGTTTGTTTCTTTTGAAGGTTTCACTACTGTGAAATGAGCGAGAAATGGAGGAGCGTTGAGGCTTGCTTATATAGGAGGCGCGTGAAGTGGGTCCGACTCTTTCAACGAATTTATTAATTTAATATTATTACGTTTTTGCATTTAATTTTCAATACGGTTATGTTATGGACACAAAATAGTACACGAAAAGAAATAAAGAAAATCAGACATAATTGATTATATCAAAAGGTTAGGAGATAGAAAATAATTTGATATTTAAGATAGTAATTTTATATTCTCACTTAGAGATATATTTTAAATTTTTAATCATACAATGATATATTAAAATTTAAAGTGATGTAACTTGAAAAAAAATTCAATAAAAATTATATTATGATTAAATATTTTTGTTATAAATTATTATATACATGATAATATTGTATCAATTAAATTAATTTAATATGTTTTCTTTTACTTAAAAAATTAAGAATGTGAGGATAACAATTTTTAATTTTATTTTGCTATTTAAAAAAAAATTCATTGCTTTCTAAAGGTAGTATGGGATTCTCTCCAAATCTCCAATCAGCGACGACTCGCCGCGTGGCTTGAATCTGCGTGACCGATACCAACCGAATTACTTATATTCTCGTGGAGTTTTGTCGAGAAATTGAGCATATCGTGTAGAAGAAGTACTACTAGGTAATAGTAGCGGACGATAAGATAAATTGGGATAAACATGAAATGATATGATGGAAAGTGCCAGGAAATTTCAATGGTGAGGGTTAATTTTGCCAAATCATATTTTTTGCAGAACTTATCTACATATTTGGCTTTGGCCACGTTTTTATGTTGTATTTGGTATTTTTGTTTATTGGATAACAATGGGAAAACTTATCTTTTAAGTTGTATTTGGTTTATTGAAAACAATGAGAAATAATAGATAACTTAAAAAACATAGGTGAAAGTAGATCAGAAGATGAAAATTTTGAAATATTGAAAATGATAAAGTATTCATAGAAATTTTGGTTCGGATTAACCCAAAATACTAATGTTGTGAATTAAAAATAAAATTGTATGTTATGTAAAAATAAATTGTGTTTATATTTATTTCGTTTTGGTTCGACCAATCAAGCATAATGTTAATTATTATCGGTTGACATTGCGATTGGAATAAATATATCACATCAAATATGGAAGAAACTATTTAATTTAAAACTATAAAAAGTGTAGTTGACAATAAGTCAAATATTTAAAGTTAGTTTTAAGCGTTATTTTTTAATGTATAGAGAATAACTAAAAGGTATATTAGAGTTGTAAACGAACAAATTTACTTGTCCGTTTTGTTCTATTTAATTCATTTAAAATTTGATTCGAGTTGTTAAATGAGTTGATCGTAAATACTTGTTTTTGTGTTTTTAATGGTCGATTCCACTTCTTCAAACTTAACTTCCATTCAATTCGATTCATATATCATTCCATCAACTAGATCACTTAAACAAATATATCTTGAGTACAAAATTTTATTTATTGAATACGACATGTTCAACTTAATTTAATAAATAAATTTTCACTAAACTCCATTTCACTTATTTAATTTGAATATGTTGTTTTTAAGAAATTTTAAGTTGAAAAGGTAATTTTCACTTCTTTGTTTTCACGTTAACTCACACAAAACAAGTAAACAAAGATAGAAAAGCAAAAAAAAAAAAGATACCAAAATAGAATAGACAATTTAGTGACCAGTCCACCGTTGCCTATATACGAAAATAAAAAGATTTGGGGAAACCAAAAAGGATAATCAGGTATTTAGGCCCCGTTCCCACCATTTAATCACTCTCTATTTGGATGTTCTCATCTAAGTGTTCTATATCACCTGACGACGACTAGAGGTCTAAGTCTGTATAATTTTTGTCTAATTCAAATTAATCATGTATAATAGTTATTTAGGTGTTACACATTCTCTTTTTTCCGTTAAATCTGACTAATATTTTTTATAATATTTGTATTTAAATAAATTGTATAGAGATATCCTATATAATACCCTCCATATAAATATCGTTTATTTATATTTAAATTTTAAGAACTTTAGATTTTTGTTATTCAAATTGTATTGTCAAATTTTAAAATTTATAAATTTTAAACAAAAATAAATAGAGTAGTTATTCTTTTAGTAAAGATATGTGTTTTATATTTTTAAGAATAATTTTCGATTCCAATTATTTTTTACTTTCGACTCATAACTATCTCTCATTGTCTTTACGGTATCTTTTGTTATTTTGTTGTTTCACTTAATTTTGTAACATTTGATTATGTATTGTGTTTATGTTTATACACTCATATATGTTTGTGCTATTTATTACTCTTCCTAATTCACAATAATAGATATTTAAAAAAAATATATTATTAGCCATTTTAATATTCTAAGATGAATAGTTAAAAAAATTTATAAAGTTATCATTTGTCTCTCATGATCTCAAGAAACTTCTATCAAAAAAATTAATTTTATTAATTCTCTTACACTTATATTTATTTCTTATAAAAATGTGAAAAGTTTTTCTATTTTATTGTAATAATTATGAATCTTTTTTATAAATGTAATTTATACTAGAATGATTAGTATTTTGAACAGAAGAAATTACTCCGTAAAAAAGTTAGAAGAAAGTCAGAAACACTTAAAATCGTTAAAATAGAAGTCACATTTCATCTTAAATATGTATTCATTGCGCGTCAATTTTGTGGGATGAATAAAACCTTATCCATTTATGCGGAGTACAAAAAAGCAGATCATTACCCTATCAACGTTAGAGATAAAATTTTATCACGGAGTATTATTTTAATATAGTATTATTTATAAATTACATTTTTTACATAAATTTGTAAAAAATAAAATATAAAATTCATATATTGAAGAGTAGTTTTTGTGTGTTTTATTATATTTACTTTCAAATTTATTTAAAATAAAGGTAACATTTTGAAACGTAACTTTTTTTTTTCTTTTTGAAACAGTTGGAGTATAATTTTTACGTTAACTAATTTTTAGATAATTAGGAGTATTCTCTACGGCACACGGATATGCAATACTTGTAACAAACTGTTAAATCTAGAAGATTTCATTCTAGAGAAACTATTGAATTAATTGTAACAAAAAAAATAAAATAAAAATAAAAAAACTGCCACATTAATCAAGATAAATGAAGGAAGAAACAGATAGAACAAGTAATGAGAGATAGAAACGATAAGCAACGCATTAGAAAGTTATATTTTCTACCAATCAAATAAAAGTTATAAAGTAAATTAAAGTAGCATTGACTTTTTTATGCCAAATGCAACATATTAAATCTCCAAATTAATGGGTACAATTTTGTTCCTAAAGTAACGAATGTTTTTAACGTATCGAACTTTATAATCAATATTAGCTAGTATGCAATTATAGTACGGAGTATAAGTTTAATTTAGCAAAATCTACATTAATTTCAAATTCAACAATTTTCCGTTTGATGTCAAAAGGTACAATGTCTGTTTTGGTCCATTTACAATGTTTTTCTTTTGTAAAATATCTTCTTCGTTTTTCCCTTTTTTAATATCTTCACCTCACATTGTTTTCAATCACAATGCTTTTTCCAATTTATTTAAAATGAAATTTGTAAATGTTTTTCTTTTGTAAAATATCTTCTTCGTTTTTCCCTTTTTTAATATCTTCACCTCACATTGTTTTCAATCACAATGCTTTTTCCAATTTATTTAAAATGAAATTTGTGATTGAGTTGTAATGAGGAAAAGATTTTGACTCGGTTGTAAATAATGTGTAATTGAATGAGGGTAGAGTATTTAGATTAGCAATTCTATTTGTAAATACTAGGACGATAGTTAGGGACAAACAAAACATGGGAACCGTAATCCTGACGGAGAGAAATTGTAATCTGGCTCTAGACCGACTTAATCGACCTAAAAAAAGTTGGTTTGGTAAAGAATCAGTCCAGTTTAAAATTAATTCGTAAAATTTTTAAAATTTGTAATATCAAGGTGAAATGTTGACTTGACTCGATTTGTATGTAACTATAAAAAAATTGGTTCGAAACTAGGACTATGATCAGATTGGGTTTGGGATTGGACTTATTAAAATTTTCAATATTATACTCATAATTTATTGATTATTTCTCTATTTATTATCATTTTCTCAATAATTTAAATGCATTTTAAGTTTTCATACAAAATTCAAAGTTTTATATTAATAAAATAATTCTAAAATGTTGGTTTTTTTAATTTAAAACTTGTACATTTTTAATAGAGAATTAGGTTTTAGTACCTATAATTTTAGCAGTTGATCAACAAAAAAAATTGATTTTAATATTTAGTTTCAAAAATAATTTAAATTTATGTTTAAAAAAAGGGCTAGAACTGGGAACAAAACTAACTTACAACTGGTCCAGTTCACGACCAACCTAACCTAAAATTAGCAACAGTCATCTTTTTATTAAAGTAAAACTAGTTTGCATCTGGTTAGTCTGTTTGTTCATCTTTAATGATATCCCTTGTTCAACAATAATTTCTCCCCTATGTATTTCTTTTATTGTATGTGTTATTTAGTTATTTTTATTTTCTCCCATATGCTATTAATAATATATATTTTTAGGTGTTTCCTTGTTTAATAAATTTATCTTATATTCTTAAGTTATATGAAAATTAATTTTGAAAATAATTATATAAGTGAACATATGTAAAGGTAGGGGTATAGAAAAAATTAATACATAAACTAATTAGTGGTCTAAAATTTCATCCAAAAATGTCTCACAAATATATTAGTAAAATTCCTTCAAAATTTTAATGAGAGATAGCTAAAAAAATAAATAAATTGGGTTTACATTTATATCTAACAAATTAGGTAAACTAATGTTACATGCATATAGAATTATTAATGTTGGATTATTCGTTTAAAAAATACAATAAAGAATTTGAGTGGCAAGTATTATTGGGACTTATTCGAAGAAAATGTGTGTGGGACCAGTAGGATAGATATATGAAAAACTTTTGCTTTAGAAAATAAAATGTATTATATCCTGATTATAAAGTTAGCGTAAAATACTTGTTTGACGTTTTCGTAGAGATTACCTTGAGTCCAATGTGATACATTGCCCATATCGTTTTTCCAAAATGACTCAAGAAATTTGTACTGATATATAAACGAGGTTAACTTACAAATTGAAGAAAATTTCTCTTAAAAATTCGTTTAATTTAATTTTTTTATTCAATCAAATTATCAAATATGCCCAATAGTCTTCCATGGTAACTATAATTTGAATTAGACGCAAATTAAGTATCACCGGATACCAATCAAATTAGACTTTATAATTATTAATATACTAAATATAGATATATTGCTAGCACGATAATGTGCGCACAACACATACACTTATTTTTTATTAAATTTTTGGGGGTATTTTAATATACATATTTGTTTGTATTTTAGTTAAGAATATTTGTACGATTTATTTAGTATGAATTTTTTTGTTTTGAAATTTAAGAATATTCTAAATTAAATTGTTACAATAACGAACGATTATAATTTTACTCAAAAAAACATTTCAAATAAAAATATAAAAATTGGTATACAATATCCAATTAAATGTACAACTAATCGACCTCGTGGCCATATAAAATATAGGCCTAATTGAACATTCAAAGATTCTATATGTTCCTTAGGGATTTAGCTCCTAATCATTACACAATCCCCACAATCTTCCTTAATGCACCTCATATCTTTAAATATAATTATTTTATAGAATTTTAGTCGCACAAATAAATAAAACATGATAAAAAAAAAAGAGTATACAAATTTTCACTCAATTTAATGATGTAAAACATATTCATCTTAATTATTTAGAATTAATATAATTTTAATGGGTTAGACTTGATGAATTTTTTCAGCTGTTAAAATAAAAAATTCAATATTACTAAATTCTGAAAAAAAATTGGTAAGCTCTCTTATTTTTTTTAAAGTTTCATCCAGTCATATAATTAAATTTATATTTAAAATTATGAAACGCGTTAAAAAAATTTGTCGAGATTATATAATGTAGAGGAGCGAAATCCGTTTGTTAGGGAGTGCGGTCCCCTAACGGCCAAGCAAACACAAAATACATGTTCCTTATCTTTGCATGTGTCACCATTCCACTTGTGTTCAACTTCAACCAATTCTAGAACCAGATTAATAGATTAGATTAGATTGAGGCAGGCATTTAGCTTTCCAAAGGGCACATGCCCAAAGCAAAGGTATCTCACTAGGCTCACACTATGAATCGTGATCTCCCATTAAAATGTGTGTGTGTGTGTCTATATATATATATATATATATATATATATATATATTATATGTATATATAAGATAATGAATGGTGATTAATAAGATTGCTTGGTTCATTGTTTTATATATATATATAGAAAAAAGGATAATAATAATAAATCTAGGTACTTATTCTCACATTAAAAAAAATGTTAAATTTGATTATTAGAGTTTGAATAATAAATCTATATTTTTCAAACAAAATTATGCAAGGATAGGTTTGATCATTTAGCTCTTTTAAATGCGTAAGCTATGTATTTTTCAGATCTCAATATGTTTGACTATACTTCAGAAATCACATCTATTAAATAAGAAATAATAACTGATCATTAAGTTTTAAGTTAATTTTGAAATTTAAGGGAAGTCCAAAGTATACTTTATCTAAAAGTTTCAAATAGATGTTTAACTTTTTTTGTTTTCTTAATGCACACAAACTAATTTATGAGAAAAATTAGAAATACATTGAAATCTGACATGTAAATAATATTTTTACTTACTGATTTTTCTTTTTCAAAATTGTATTTACGGATTGCAGATAAAATAGAAAACGAGTATACGACTAAGTAAACAAATTAGGAGGTAGATGGACAATACAAAAGGAGACGTTAATATGCATGTCACCTCCAAACACGCTTTTCCCAAAACGCGTTTGATCATTTGCGGACCAAACAAGTCCTAGGTAAGCAAATGTGCAATTTTGCATGCATGCGACCCTAGATAACACCTTGCAAATTATTTCAAAGTGGGCTCCCTTCTTAACGATAACATCTTGCAAAATATTAATTGATTTTAGTTTGGTTTGATCGAACAAAATGATATGAGTTCAGTCTGACTCGAATTCAAATTAATTGATGTTCAAATGAACAATCGGATACTGAATATTTTAACCAAAACAATCGTTCTTTATTTTATTTTTCCCCATGAAATTATGTGTAAGTTTAATCATAACTTTCTCCACCAAGTTTGCTTGTCCCATTACGATCAACATTTTTTACTCAATTTACTATTTTTTTAATTCTCATATATTGTTATTATAATAGTCTCACTATTGTTTTCCTTAAATTTTTTTATTTTTTTTATGTTATTTTATCAAATCAAACATAACTAAAATTGTTACGGCTTAGTGACAAAATTGAAATGTGTGTACAAAAAAAATATGCTAACAAAATCCAAAAATCAAGAATTTTGGATGACTAGCATCCGTGACTTGGTTCAACCCATGTGCAATGAATTAATTGTTCAGTGACCATATTATACTTAGAAGTATTATATTCCTTCTTTTACCCGCAAGTAATCCTTGTTTGTTGGATTGCATTATTTTATTTGACTTGGACTTGGACTTGAGAGTTGGCCGAACAAGACTTTGCTAGCCCTTCTTTTTTTTTTTTCCCAACTTTTTTTAAACTAAAAACTAAAAATGGGTCGGATAGTTAAGAAAATTATTGAATAGATGGATTAGGATAGGGATTTTGCTGGTGTTGATTACTTGATTCCTTTGGCATTCGAATCCTAAATTTGATATGTTGGTCTCACCATTGGAGTTTAGTTTAGTGATTTCAAGAATCTTGCATTGAGGTCCTACTATAAGTCAAAACATGTAAACACAATGTCAAACATGTGAATGTAGCCTCTTTCCTTTTCTTTTTGTTTTCATTTGACCACAAAAATATCGCCTCATTCACAAATTATATAATGAAAAAGTAAATATATAAGTGTCTAAGTCATATATAAACTTATTTGTGTCCTTTATTATAAAAATTAAAAAAACAATTATTTTATTAATTTTATTATAAATGTATTACAATCATAATATTAATCATACAAGATGAATTAACTACTTATTAAAGAGAAATTAATATTTCAGACAAAAGAAAAAAAACTTTACTCTAATAAGAAAAATAAAGTCTCAACCATTTTCAACAAAAATTTAACATGTAACATGTTGATTGTAGCACCCTAATCTTAACCATTCAACCAAGACTTCATTGTTTGCATCATGTTTTATTTTGGTTACATTGATTGCATCATTTTATCTAAGGGTTAAATCATTCAATAAAATAGATTTTTAAAAAATAACTAAAAGTACGTAATTTTGGCCAAACTAACTTAAGACCCCCAGAAATTTGTGTGTGTTTAGGCGCATATTTCGTTTTCCATTACATAACTATATTAAAGTATGTATGAATAAACAGATGTTGACTACACAACAATTATTGCTTATTTTTCTGTTATTTTTACAATGTACAGTAATATGTGTGAATTCTTAATTGGTGATCCTATATAATAAAAAATAAATAAAAGGTTATTTATCACAACTATGACACGAACAACAATAAGAAGAATACTACCTAAATAAGATATCTAATAGTAAAGCATTAGTCATAAAAATAAAAAATAAAAACAAGAATTACAAGAAAACAAAGATTTACCACTAATATAATGTATAATATGATTTTATATAATTGACACAGCTGACATGTTCTCACATTTTCTAAAACATATAGTAGTAATATTTAACTATCAAATTTGAATTTTTTCCCGTTGTTCAATTTTAAAACTTTTGCCGGTGACAAAATATGAATTAAAACATTTCATCCCCTTCATAATAATTATCATTAGACTTTTTTGCACGTTTAGTTGATTTTTTTATATATTAATATTTTATATTATTTTAAAAAGATTAATAATAAAAAATCTTGTAAATAAAAATTAATATAAATACATTTTTTTAATTAAAATATAATACTTAACATATAAAAAAACTCATCTAAATACACGTACGTACAAAAAATTAAGTGACAATTATTATTAACGAGATCTAAAATAGGTTTGGAGATTCGAGAATCCGGATCCAAGGTCCGGTTATTCCGGAGTTCCAAGTCGGCCGTAGATAAATGCTTACTTTAATTGACAGAGTCGTTGAACGTATGATTGGGTTGCTCTAGATTCTCGACACGAATATCCTAATTTTTATACTACTTTCCTTTTATTTATTTATTTATGTATTATTATATGTTTTATATACTACTAGTGTCTACACTTTGGCCACAAGGAAAATGATAAGATACCACTATACCAATGATCCTATGAAATGGAATTCCATTGTTTTTTTTATATGATTGAAAAATTAAGCAAATTAGAAAATATAATTTTAACAGAGTAATTATGTGTTTAATGATATTTTAAAATTTTGACAACAAAATATTATTATTCTGACAATATAAATTTTACCCGGATGAATCATTTGATATGTTACTAATATGGTATATAGTGTCGATTATGCAAATCCTACAGGTAGATAACATTTCGATTTGGTTGCATTGTAAACAAAATAGAAAATTTGTGAAATTGAACTTTAGGAATTGAAATTTCTGCCCCACCTCTCTTGTTCCCAAATATTAGTGTTGGTTATCAATTTTAATTCCTCCCCCCTCCCCACACACATATATATCGTTACGTGTTAACATAGGGCCATACTAGAAAGCTAAACAAGATTTTTATAATAAAAAGGATAAAAAAAATACTTCTATTTGCCTTTTCTTTTGGAAATTGATATTTTTTCAGAGTACGAGAAATATTTAATTGTTTTCATCAGCAATTATAAAATTTAACTTAATATAGGAGAATTGAAAGAGAAGGCTAGCCTCATATATAAATATAAATAAATAGGACTACTAACAAAAAAAAAAAATTATTATTATTATTATTATTTTTAGGAGGGATTGATATTATGCACTATATGCGTTGTACCATATACATTATAAATTGTATATAACGGAATTCACGTGAAAATAGTAGTTCTCTTTCTTTCTTTTTAGCTTCAATATTTTAAATGCACTTTTAATTTCTTAAACAAGTGTCAACCGTCAAGAACACAAATCGGCAGTAAAAGTTTGAGCCTTTTGTCTTGAATCCAAAGCAAAAGATTCCTAATAAATTTAGTGGAGTACAAAAACCTACCTATCTTTCGTGGCCTAATTTTTGTGGAGTTGTTGAAGTGCTCGAGCTTTGCATGGTATTAAATCTTACTCCCTCCTTCAATATTAAAAAAATACTACTAATTCTAACTTTAATATACAAAATTGAGTTCATTTTATGTATTATTTCGATCATGTTCTTGTTTCCTCTTTGATTGGCTAACTGATCTCATCACAAAACATTATTTTTTTGGTAAGTTAAAATTTAGATTTAGATCAAGAGACAATTCTCACGAAAAAGAGTACGACGACACATTACTTATTTCGAAAAAAATCACAATTACATTTATGTTGCTTGAATCATAATATTATACTATATTCTCTTCGTCTAATTTTATGTCATATTTGATATATTTGTATTTATTCAAAAATAATTGTTGCACACGATATTTAACAAAATTTTAGAAGGGTAATTTTTTTTATTACTCTCACATTTAATATACTAGTTTAATTTTAATCTCTATAACATTTATTATATAAAAAAGGATATATAGATAGTTTTGCATTAATATTTATTACAAAATGATAGTATTAATATTATTTCTTAACAAGTGTGTAGATATTAAAAGCGATATATAAATTTTGGACGGAGAGAGTAATTGTGAATCGTATCAATGTATGATTTTAAGTTTTATTCATATATTTATGGCCAAATTATATGATGATTGGAGAATTAATATTACGTTTATATATATACATATATAATGATTTTTCAACGATGGCACCGCCCATGTGGTCATACTATTTTTATACAGTAATAGTCTACCAAAAAATTATATACAGAATTAATATTAAAACAATATTAATGCTTATATTTAAAAATAATACAAAAGTCACGTACAAAATTAATATAATTTATAATATCCTTCATTTGTTTCAGTTTTTAAAAATTAAATTGAACCAAATAGGACCGACAATTATTTTTAATTTTGATCTAGTTTAAGTTTTTATGTATTAATTAGTTTTTTAATGTATTCGTGTCTTCTGTCCTTTTTCTGGTTATGATGTTGAAATATTTCGGTGCAATCACTATTATTGAAGTATACGTCACTACATATATCATCGTATCAAGGTTTAATTGTATAAAATTCCTTATTATAATATTGTGTTTGTATTGATACAAGTTTCATTTGGCTGTAAGTGTGAAGTAAGATTATTTTATTTGGTTTAGGTTTTTGTTGTTTTATTTTAGACACATAAGAGTTTTTATATATAAAGTAATTTTTTATTTTGATTTTTAGGTCAAATTTGTAACTATTGTCATCCTTGGTATCTTCTCAAAATCTCTGCCCCATAATGCCTTCAAAAATTTAGAGTTCATGACCTAAACTCCCATGATATTTCTACCACTTGTTTATGCTTAATAGAGCTTTAATTTTTCTTCAAATTTTCTTTTTAATTATATGTCTCTCATTACAAATTTTGATGGAATAATAAATAATTTCCATGTATGTTGCGAAAAAATAGAGTCAATGAATATTCGGAAAAGTATTTTTTATTTTCATATTTCTTACATAATCTTTGAATATTCGTTTCGTTAAATTTCGATAATGACACATCCGCCAATTTCTAAATAAAAATAAAATTATAGGCTTATCGTTGCGACTCACTTGACCTTTCATGGTAATTAAGTACCACTTTTTTGTCCTCTTGCTAGATTTCCTCTTTTTTATCTTAACTTAATATTTTCTAAATTGGTACTCCTCCGTTTCTAAATATTATCACTTATGAAATATTTTTTTTGTCAAAGTTGAAATATGTTTGACCAAAATTTTTTATTATTTTGTAAATATATATACACAAATTAAAATTATAAGCAAATTTATATAATTTTCAACAATTTACAATTATTATAATTCAATAATTATAAATATATATGTATAATTTAAAAATCAAATAATAATCAAATTGACCAACACAAATTTTTAACCGACAAATATTAGGAAATGGAGAAAGTAATTCCCTTATTTAACAAAACATTAACTACTTTAAGATTGTATGTGTTAAATGTTACTCCCTCTGCTTTTATATGTTTGTGTTTAGCAAAAAAACAAAATTAATTCAGCAAAAGTGGAAACATTGGGGAAAATAACTTTTCTAATTTCATTTCTTGGGACAGACTTATCTGCATATTTTGGAATCTGATTCAGAGTCCCAACACAAATTGGCCTCGAATAATACAAAATTTGAATATCCACCGGCTTTTCAAATCACCAAATGTTATCGTCCTTCCTCTTTTCGATCTCAAGGGTTAATAATCTTTTCAGAATGTTTTTATATAATAAGTCAGTTAAAAATGATTTAAGTCGATTAAAAATAATAATTAATGTGAAAATATTCTTTTTATGAAAAGTGGAAAAAATAAATAAAAACTAATTAAATTAAAGCACATCAATTGTAATATGCATTATTAGCTTATGAATCATTCTACTAATTGTGTCCTCCAAATTTTTTTGTCTGTCCTTTTTTATTTATTAGTGAGCAAAAGTCTGTCCTTTTTTATTTATTAGTGAGCAAAACATAATAGATTTTTATTTATCATTTGTGAATTCTAACCAAATATAATCATTTACGTTTTGTAGTTCCCTAAATAATAAACAAATAATTTCTTTTTTGTTTTTCATATTCTCAGTGAGTAGGCAATAATTTGATATATACTGTTGATTGAATTAGGTAAATGATGCGAACTCTTTGTACCTCATGTACATAACCTTCCTTAGCTGACGTACAGTTAAATAAGAATATATTAGGAAAGAAAATTAGGTTATTCGATAAATTTTGATAAATTAAGTTGAGGTTAAAATTAAGTTGAGAGTTTTAACTCATCTGATCGTTTTCTCCATTAATGAAAATAGATTCATAAATTCTCTATGCCATTTGTGGTATGTCCTCCTAAGCTCTCTTTGAGATTTGCATTACTTTTAACTTAAAATTGTGTTTTATTTATTAAGTGTCAGAATCTAAATAGATTTATCACATTTGAATTTATTAAATCAGTTAAATATTTATGTCTGAATGTGAATATAAATTTAAATATTTATTTAATATTTTTTCTTAATATATGAATTAAGTTATTTTATTATTTTATCAGGTCTTAATCCATTCGAATTCATTTTTCTGACCTACTGAATTCAAATATAATTGAATCTATTAAGAAATTAGTGGTAAGCTAAACAAACTGTCTGAACGATATAACACCTGAACACGCTCTAATTTTTAATCTATTCAAATGTAATAAGAGTTAAACAAATACAACCGATTTTTTTTTTGACCGCAAAAATAAAATAATAATAATAATAATAATAATAAAAAGTATGAAGTATGCATTTCACTTCCCGTTTCAACAAAATTGATCGACAATCCTCAAATTCTGAAATTTTCTGTTGTTACCAACATTGCAAATTGACCAAGCCTATGACAAACATTGTTATAATTACCTCTCTTTTTCGTGTTACTATGTATTAATGACAATAGGTGTATGAATTTTTAAATACATGTGTATACAATTCAAATACATATTATTTTTATTTTGAGAAAATTTTATTTCGTTGACGTGTTAAAAAGTATTTAAGAAATATGTACGTCTGTGTCTATCAGTGTAGTGGTTTTTTTCCCCAATAAATGTCCAGAAAAATTAAAAAGAATAAAAAAGATTAACTTGACAGGTAAGAGTATTAATGCCACTGCAAAAGAAATTCTTTCTTATCTATATATGATAACCGTGTTACTGTGTAATTAACGACAATAGGTGTATGAACTTTTAAAGAGAAAAAAGATACTTCTCCAAAATTTTCATTTTATTTAAATAAATATTTTATACTTTTATATTATTATTTTTGATAGTAATTTTAGTATTTTTGTAATAATTTTAATACTCTTTATAGTAATTTTAATATTTTCGATAGTAATTTTACCACTAAAATAAAATAAACAAAAATTTTACTTATTAAAATAATATTTTATATAATAATACATAGGTGTCATCGACCTCTTTTTAAATATATACATGCATGTGTATACAATTCAAATGCATCTTATTTTTATCTTGTGAAAATTTTATTATATTGATGTGTTTAAAAGTATCTAAGAAATCTGTACGTGTGGGTTTTTTTTTTCACCCAATACATTCCCTGAAAAACGAAAAAAAGAAAAAGAAAAAAAGATTGACTTGACACGTAAGAGTATTGATGCCCCTGCAAAGAAATTCTTTCATCTATATATGAGAACCGTGCATGATTTCATTTCATGCATGCAAAGGCCACGTGTTATTCACAAACGAACTTCATACACACGTATTCAAGTTGTCATCATCATTTATTTAATTAACAAATTGCACAAATTTACTTTATATCTCCACTCGTGTAAAACACAAGAAGATAGACCAAACTATATATATATATTCGACAAAGAAAAAGAGCACCATTTTCAATTAGTCAAAAAAAAAAAGAACACCATTTTCATTTTTATGTTTCAATTATGCACACTCACAGGCTGACTAGGACAAACTTCAAAGTTAGGTCAAGTAAGATGATGTTGGTGAATTAATTAATAGTGATCAAGTATTTTATTACTAAATATGCATTCCTTCCTATTGTATTGAACGTAGTATAAAATCCTACGCTGCGAATGAGTTTTAATTTAAAATTGTGTGTTAGTTTAAGTGATAAAAATATTTTTTTTTTATAATTTTAAAGTTAATAATTAAATCTTGTTTGTTGCAAGATGGGTAAAATTTGAGTTAATAGTAGTAAAAAAATGGTGAACAGAACAAAAAAAGTTTTGGTTTATGACAAATTTCAAAAGAAACAAGTTCTTAAACTAATGATGGAAAGGAGATGTATATATTATGAAAATTTCTTTATGTCATCTAATTTTTTCCTCACTAAATTTGATCATTTGCGAAAGTAAATTGTACACCTGTTATTTTATTATTAATATAGGCCAACGTGGCAATTTGTATAAGTAATATATAATTAAACTATGTATACAATTTACTTTTTAATTGCACAATTGCTTAGACTTGAGCACACATTCACACACCTTCTTACTATTACTTTTATATAACTTATAAAAAATTGAAACTCAGAATTTTCTATTAGGACATATAATACACACACACAGAGATACTATATATATATATATATATATATATATATATATATATATATATCGATTTGTCATTACATTACAGTTAGTAAATAGTTAAATTGGCCAAAAATTCTAAAACATATAATTAGTTGGTAGGAGTATTTATCTATTATCATATGTTATTACGGAATTTGAAATAATAATAAAAAGTATAAAAACAACTTAACGAGCTAGTTATTTAGTTAACTCACACAAGTTCAATTTAAAACATATTAATTCTCATGCAAAAATTATTGAGTCGATTTAGAATATTGAGTTTGTTACCCTCCTTCAAAAAGAATTATAAAATTAAGTCAATTTACAATTCTAAATTTCATATAAACTATAAAATTACAAAAAATATTATATTATACAAGCATGTAACACTGTTATTAAACTTTAATATATCAAGGAAAGTTAGAAACAATAAATTTCTTAAGCAATTTTTAAATTTTTAACGACTTTGTAATTATTTAATATTTAATAAATTGTATCTCAATTATTAAATTAGTAATATTTAAATATCATTAAAATATTTTTTTGTTAACCTACACTATGCACGAATTTATAAGTAATATTCATATACTATTGAAATTTTGTAAAGATTCTTCATTCCTAGGGTAAAAGAGTGGACCATCAAATTGTATAACAGGAGCCAAAAGGATAGTATAATATGGTGCACACAAAAGGAGGTGACCCAAGATGTGGCCTAATTCATGGAATAGATGACATGTATAGATAACAAATTAAAGAAAACAATTTGTATACATAAACTATTTGGTGCATGGGAATTGCATTTCAATTCATCACTTGCTTTCAACAATGACCTAATTTTTTCGGCTGCCACATGTTTTCTGTAGAGTATTTAAAATATAAAACAGAAATACAACCAAAAGAAAGACTCATCACGCCAAGAAAGTTATGAAGAAGTGGGCATTATGTTTTTTGTTGTTTGGTTCATGCACAAGAACAATGGATGCTTTTACTTGGCTTTTGCAAACTCACCTAATAAACTTTGGTTAATTTTGCTTTGAAATTTTTTTGAACAAATTGTGTCACATTTAAGTCTTTTTCCCCCGTCATATTTATATGTCACAAATTGTCGTAAGTTTTGATTGAAAATGAAATTTGTTTAACAAAGAGAGTAGCTATTAATATAAATTACAGTTACATTAATATTTGTATAATCTTTTTTTATAATAATGGTATAACAATTTTTATGAAAAAAGCCTATTATTTGAACATGTAATTTTCAATCAAATGTGCAATATTAATATCCGTAAAAAATACAAACATAACTTCTTGTATTTGAAAGGAACATAATATTATAAACTTACCCGTTGGAGAATGGAAATTTTTTATATAGCTTTTTAAGGTAATAAACTTATTTACCAACAAAAAAAAAAGGTAATAAACTTCTGTTACCAATGTATCAGTATGTTAAGATAGATATCGAACAACGGCCAATATAATGTGAGAGTAAACGAAGCTTGCTGGTATAGTAAATGTTGCAAGTATCTTGCATATTGTTTGTGTGTGAGAAAAGATAAAAGCAAATTTAACTATTTATTATCAATCTAACTATATTATAAAAGTCGAAATTGCTTTTTTGCTAACTAAGCATGTTAATAATATTAACATTTTCTCCTTTCCAGTTTCACCCTGTACTTTTAGTTTGATATCTATTATGTCCTTTTTAAATAGATTCTTTTTCTTTTTTTTCCTTCAAAATTTGTTACATTCTCTTTAAAAATGTTGACTCCAATTTAAAACTTTAATTTCACAATGGCACACCCCCTAATTCCTTTAAACAGGATGTATAAACAAAAATACGAAACATAAAACTGATAATAATTAATATTTCCAAACAATAAAACCAGAAACCTAACACTACTAAAACCCTCTCAAGGTGGCCTAGTGAACTAAAACTTTTGATTTGAACTTTAAACCCAGAAGACTTCTCCGAGTTATGGGTTTCAGACTGGGCCATAGGTTGTCTGCAAATTTCTTGAAGACAGTTTTAAAATCATCTTGCTTAGCACATGACTCATAATCTGCTCACAAATAATTGACTTTTTAGAGTGTTATCTTATTGAGAGTAAATTAATATTCCTTTTTTTTATATTTTAGCCCTAGTAATGGGATTGGATAAATGCACCATTTAAAACTTATTAGATAATTAAATCAAGTTAAGGGCTTGGATAAATGCACCTATATATGATGGGGGAGGATCTTGACTCATCTCCATTGTATTATTCCCCCAATTTCCTGAATACGGAGTACATTCTATAATTTTAAACACAATTTTTTTGTATAATTTTAATTGTATAGATAAGTGGAACATGAAAAAAATAAGCGAGTCTATCAGTTTTTATACAATTTGATTATATAGATTATTTGATTTTAAGTATTAAAAAACTATTAAATCTAACTTATTAAGAGCCAAGTATAGGAGGAAATAGTAAAAAAAAAAAAAAGGGAAGTGAGAGACTCTATATGTATATACTCTCAAGAGTTACTTATGAAAAATAACTAACCTTGCTTCAAGTTAATTTAAGGATTTTATATAGATAAAAGTGGTTAGTCTGTTCCAATATATATCTCATCTTTTATTTCTTTTGTTTTATAATTGACACAAGACCCTGTTTTATAGAAGAGGGATTCAAAATTTTGAAATCTATGAAGT